>APFE030412309.1:59899-87586 GCA_000404065.3 Pinus taeda
GTCGTTTAGGGCCTCAAAACGGCTCCAGAAGTTCAGGACCCGAAAAAAATGCTAAAAATAGTAAATTGTGCTACATTTACGGAAACTGAAAAACTGAAAGAGACAATTGTGGGGGTCCAAATGGGATAGGTGGGTGGCCACCAACATCCACCTGGATCATCTTCACATCCATTACAAAAGCTTATTTTTGTACAAGTGGGTCTTCTCTGGTCGTGTAGCTTTTTTCTGCCTTTGCACTATCGACAACCTTCCTCTTGTCTTTGTCACGCGCAAGTATGTTTACCTCTATTGTTGTTGCTGCTAGTGCTCTCCTGGATACTGCTTCACGTTTCTTCACTAACCATTCCACAATGATGTTGACTGGTTCATTGGGCTTGGAGAAAATGTAACAATATCTCCATGGGTCTTCCTCCTCCATATGATATGCCTCGTGGATGCATTGAAACTATACTCTCACACACTGATCTTTCACAATAAAATGCAGGTCATACGGATTGAAGCTTCAGATGTTGGAAGGATATTTCTTGACCTCCTTTGTTCTGAAATCTACATGCTTGAGGTTATATATCTCGTACAACCCGATCCACAATGGAAGAGTGGGCTAAGGCGCCTTCTTCTTCCAGTGCAGCCTAGCTGACAGTCTTGGTGAGATGTGATATGACATTTCTTGCATGATGATCTTCTCCATAGAAAACTTCGACAAAACATGTGGAGGGTACTCTATATTGTACATCAGTATGAAGGCACCGGACAATGAGGGATACCAATCCACTATGTCGATCAGTGCCTCCATTGTTGCCTTCAACATGCAAGGTGGATCCTGCTCAAATATCACCTTCTACACCGGGGTGAAAAAATTATTTGGCAAATGTGTGATAACTCCTCTGAAGTTGCATTTGAAAAACAATTTACAAAAACTATTGATAGAGGTTTCTTTCGATATCCATGCCCACTTCATGCATGGGAAGTGTTGATGGGCACATATTGCTTCCAAGATGTAAGCAGACATGTAGATTTGCTTGCTGGCCTTCGAGCGACTGTTGATCTTGTGTGACATGTTCCTTTAGCCTGTGAGCCAACATGTTGGACCAGTTGCATGATTTTCCTTCACTAGCTAGTTGGTCCAACACGATCACCCAACTCTGTGGGAAGGTCTCCGTGCTCTCTTGACCATACAAGCGACATGAAAGATGACGAAGTGTTGATACGCATTCCACAGTATCTTCGTCTTGTAAATCTGGTTGGGTGTCATCCTGAATTTGGCTGGCTCTTTTACCCAGTTCTTCAAGATATCCCTAGAGTTGGCCTTGTTGCTAGGTATGCTAAAGGGTGTCTCCATGGTGATCACTCGCTTTGACAAATGCTAGATATGATGATAATCCTATGCCATGAAGGTAGCAATCTCCATCCTGATGAAACTAGTCAATGTCAACATCTAGGGATCAGTGTGCGAGATGATCAATGTATCATGTCCTTTCACAGGAATGTGGGATACCTGAATGCAATCTTGTACATGCCGAACTTGTGAATGTTCACATAGACTTGATCATCTTCAAGATCTTCCCCAAATGTGCTTGAGAATGCATCATTGAACTCTTGCCATTTCAGCTTGATGTCTTTGTCTACAATCAGCTTGGTGTCTTCATAGATGGGTGAACTCATAGACACTCACCCAACTACTGCTCCAGTTGTGCTTCCGTCAGTGTCCTTTGACCCTGCTCTCTTCGAGGCCATTGATCCTGAACTGTTGAGAGATGGAAAAACACCTATTGTATATGGAGTCATGGTGACATGCATGGCAAGAAATCTATCAGTTAAAACCAAAGAAAACTTGAGGGATGACATGTGACATACCTGGGGACTAACTAGCAAGGATTGTGCAATTTTCACTGGGAGGTTGGGAGACTGACCGCCAGAACTACATAAAAGTTAGTCTGGACTATTGGGTGGTTGGTTGGCAATTGGAGTTTCATAATGAGCAATCCAAACTAGCCTACTAGGTGCTGAGATTGTGCAATGCACAATTTCAGCTAGCAAGTGATGCAGGCCCAGGGACAACATTGTGCAATTTTCTTTGCTAGCACTCACTCCCTCTTAGAATTACACAAGGTAAGACTAGAGGGTAGTCAATAGCCAGAATTGTGAATTTTCTAGGAGGAAGGCAGAGCCTTCCCTCTCAGAATTGCACAATGATGTCCGAATGAGGTAGAGTCCAGGCCAAGGTTGCCCAAACTTGCCGACGGGCAACTGAAATCAAATGAAGATGTGAATGCATGGCAATACTGAGTGTAAGAAGGAGTGAATGATCATGCATGCAAACAGTCAATGAAAGATTCAGAAAATAGAATAACACACATGTGTGCGAAATGAATCGCCGAATCAACGAAAATTTGTGCAAAATAGTGTCATGCATGCGACAGCAATGAGATGCTAATGAAAACTGAAACAATGCTTATAGAGGCTAATATGCATGCAAACAAAAACAAGGAGATGACACTCACACAAGACAAAACACAAAAAGCAACAGAAATGTTGCAAAAGACATGTTAAGTCAACTTACCCAGAAATACATGAGCTGGATGTGTCAAAGACTCCTAGATGTGTCGTGGGATGTCACAGCTCCAAGATTGATGTGAAGAATGAGATCTAAAGCATCAAATAAATAAGTTTGAGGCTCATGACATGCATGCCACAAATATAGGAAAAAGAGACGTTTGGAGGAAAGTTTCTAAAACAATCTTCGCATGTAACCTCTAGCTGCTAAAAATAGCTCCCTAAAATCTGGGGATGTTTTTTATATGTTTCTTTTTGCTATTTCGGGAAAATCAACCCATGCATGCAAGTCAAGTTTTCTTAGTCCCAAGTGGAACCAGTCAACCTGAGGGCACATGCAATAGCCTCCTTGACTGAGGGGAAATTTTGCACAATTTATGGGATGAAGCTATGCTGGTTGTCCAGAGGGATTGCACAATTTCTAAGAGGAGCAACTAACAGCTGCCTAGAATTATGCAATTTCTGGGTTGAGTTGTCCTACTGGGCTAGATTGCGTAGTTTTCATTGGGGAGGATGTCTGACATGATTGCGCAGTTTCTGAGACGAGCAAGGTGCCAGTCAGATTTGTGCAATTTCTGGAGGGAAGACTAGTTCCCCTCCAGAATTGCACAATTTTCTGAGGGAGTTGCTCAGCCAGCAGCTAGACCAAGTCTAAAGTGGCAGTCTTTGAGGGTAGTGAAGCAACCTATCATCCATAGGTTGGCAAGCTGCTAGAAAACCAATAAAGCTAATGTACTTCACAACACAAGACATGTTGTTGAGGATGGTTGGTAGGGAGGCTCCAAAACAAAGCTAAGGAAAAATTTGGGAGGGTGGTTGTAGCTGCTACAACACTTGGAGACACACTAGTAGAACTCCAACCCTCTAAATGGACCTTTTTCATGAAAAGAAAGTCTAACACATCAGGAATTATTGTTCATTTCTCTATTCGTCTTGGTTTCCACACTTGCTTGATTGTAAGATTTAGCATCTACCAAGCCCTTGGTCAGTTGACACACATTCCAAGCCAAGTCAACAAAATTATTTTGACTCGGGTGAGGGGTATATTGTTGCACAAGCAGTATGGTTGTCATAGTTTTATTTTCATCTCTGGTATTGCTTCGCTGCCAGGAGGCCTTGACTGTACCCCGACAGAGTCACGCATGAACACAAGCATTGCTCTGCTTCCAGTGAGTATGGTCAGTACCTCAGCAGAGCTACTTTCATCACCTCTCTCCACAAGAAGCCTTTCTCTTCTTTCGCCTTATCCATTTTTTATTTTTTTCCAAAATTTTCACTTTTATAGTATTTCATTTTTCATTTTCATAAGTGTGCATAGTACTTATTTATTTCAGAGGCAGAAGAGGGATCTTGACTTATTGAGAGCAGAAGAGGTTGTTCCTTCTGAGACATAGTTTATACATACCTCTAACTTTCCTATTATGGTTTTCCCCCTCATCTTACTCTACTTGACTGAGCTGACAAGGATTAACCCAAAACAACTGACTAGAGTAGGTGATACTAGTTAGCGCGCAAGTATTTTCATCAACATATCATGGACTGAAGAAAACAAGTTATTCATACAAAGGTATGACAATATATAATCAATTATTGATAACTGCACAAGTCCTCTTGTACTTTACCCAGCTTGTTTCAAGAGTTGTACAGAGTTTCATGCGAAACTAACAAGCAAACAAGCACAAAACAAAGTGAAAGAAGAAGTAAATGCGGAAGCAAAGCAAGTAAGCAAATAGCATGCAAGGAAACCAAAAAACATGCAAGGTAATAAGAAAACATACACACAAGGTAATAAGCAAACATACATGCAAGCAAATAAACCAAAACCAAACACTACTCCTACACCTAAGCTAACAGTGTATGGGCCTGATCACATGAAGTGATACTTCCAATGCAGCCATCGGTGCATTAATCGACCCATGTTGATGAAGGCATGGTTTGCAAACCACACAGCTGTGTGAACCAGAAAACATGAAAGATATAACAATGAAGACAAGCACACTCCAAGTTTAAAAGTGTTCACGAAACATAAGTGAGTGCAAGTACATGACATGTAGTTTGTGGGCTTATCACTGTGTTGTGCGACATGTAGTTTATATGGAAATTATTATATTTTAGTTCATTAATCTATTTTGCTTTTAGTTCTAGTTCTAGTTTAAAGTAATTTATTTAAAAAAAAAATAAAAATAAAAAATTAAATTAAAAATAAATAAATTAAATTAAATTATTGTCCAAGCCAACATTGTGTGGTTCCCTAAAAAGTTTTTCCTCATTATTATTTATTCCCTATGAAGCTCTTCTTTTATCATCATTCTAAAATCGTGATGATGGATCCCATTTGGGATTTGAAATGTTGGTATAAAAATGTTCATACTGTGGATTCTCCGATCACTAATTCAAAAAAAAACTCCATGCAACTGTTAAGCATATGCATACTCTTGACTATGAGATGCAAGAAAATGAAAGAAACAAAGACAACTTGCACCGTGCATGCGTGCTTGCTATGTAATATTCCTCTTGTGCATGAGCGATGCGATCATGTAGTTCAACTGGAGGAAGCATGATCTATGTGTGGGATTGATCTTCAATGCATACATATGAGTGATGAGGAGCTTTGGGTGTTTTAGAAATTTCTTGATGGGAAGTGAAGCCAACCTCAGGATAGTGAGGGCCTCACACAACCATCAGCTTAGGCTAAAGTACCTCAAAGGTCTGTGGGGTTTCGACTTTGTCGACAAATAGATCATCATAAACAGGTAGATTTGAAAATCAACTATGATAGAATCATCATCATGATCGAATATGAGAGTAGATAGATCGTGACATCTACATTCAAAAAAATCAATGATTTCATCAACATCCTCATGATTTGATGAATCAAATAGAGGAGTAGATGAGAAGAGGAAAAATTCACCCTCTATGTTTCCGGAAAAGGTAGATGAAAAATCAAGTGAATTTTTAGTGAATAATTTATCCTCTCCATTGTCAGATGATGGACTAACATCTCATGTGTTCTACGAATGAGGAGCAATGGATGCATTTGTAGACAGAGATACATATGTGAAATCATGGATGGAAGAATCACCAAAGATGTCAAGAAAGAATAGAGGAGGCTCGGACAGAAGGGAGTCATCCTTCGTCGAGGGTTGATGCTTAAGCTCCCAGTCATACTCTTCATGAATGACAGTCCAGGTTGGTTGTGCAACACCAACTCGATCGATAGTTTGATCCTACTTCACAACAAGTGTAGAGTCCAGAATGGAATAACACAAGACAGTGCAATCTAGAGGATCATCAAAAAATGAAGACAAAGGTTGAGGTAAAATAGTCATGTGACAACCCATGGTATTTGCAATCAAATCTGTGTGAAAATTTAGAGAAGTGATATTGGGAGAATGTGACACTTAAATGGATGTGTATGCTTGTTCTCCCACATCACTCTGCGGTGGTGGAGCTATTTGATGAGGGGATGGTAGACAGTCACTTGTGGCAACGACCGTGTCCATCTGTGATTGCGCAGCTCCATCACCAAATTATGTTGAGCAAGGCTTGGTCTTGAACTTCTTCTTGGGATTGACTGGTTTGTTAAGAGATTATTAGAATCTATCCCAAATATATCGAAATTTCTTCTGACTTTTCAAAGCTTGAAACTACAAGACACAGAAGCGTTCCCATAATTCCATAGGTGATTCATGCGGGGGCTTCCGTTGCTGTAATAGTCTTTGGTTAAGAGGTTCTGGATCAAAATTATGGAAAGTGGATTCATGAGATCGCATAACTGCTCCAGTGAGTGCACGATGCCAGGAGGAAAGCTACAACACCACTGTTGTGGGGATTCATGAAGTGTGTATGAAAGTAAAAAACTAACCTCTTCTGGGTAGAACTCATCTGCATTATCAAGGAATGCATAGAGGTATTCTATGTACTCATACCAAGCTACTTCGCCTTCACCATCATATGTGAATTCAGACAAGATATCAAAAAACTCCCTCATGATGTTCACGTGTTCGACATGCGAAAGACATCATGGATGGATGCGTGTAATACAATCAATGATAGATGTGCAAAGATTCAAAACAAGATGAGAGGACATAGCTTGTCATCTTTCCCTCCTAGCGCCAGAAATGTTGATGGTACTGGACCCTCCAACATGTCATGGATCTCCCCGATAAGAAGTCCCAACTAGACCTTAGATTGTTTGGTGTAGGAGTCCCAACAGTGGGTCATAGGGTATTGCCTTGATTACAGTTGCATGTAGAGGCCAATAAGATGTCCCTATTGGTAGCAAGGGAGTGACATATGCAGCAAGAAAAGAAGGTGCATGAACAGTTCTAACACACAGAGCGTGAGGTGAGTGTGCCACTTGGAAACTTGTGAAAGCACAAAGTTAAGAAGGGAACAAACAAGCAAAGATGCACCACAATCTGGAAGGAAAGTAAGCTAGAAATCTAAAGTGATGGTTAAACCAACAAAACATTTTAGTAATATTCATACATACATATACAGAAAGAGTATATACACACATGCATAAGAAAACATATACATATATCATTTAGAGTAAACAAGACATCTGAAATATAATATGACATATGCATTAAAAATGTTGCCTAAGTTATATTAAGAAGTGAAAGTTCCAACCATACAATAAAACCATGACCAACCAATAGTTCCGACAACGGAACATTACAGTCACTATCACCTACTCCTCCAAAGAGATATACTAGCTCTGCATAGTGGAGAAGCCAAGGATCATACAATATTATCCAAGATTTCTCTAAGATACTCCTATCGAAAGCTTGGTTGACCAAAAGCCTATACAATGGGTTATGAGGGACTATATATATCAAAGGGTGGGAGTGGCCCTTGACATTCCCCTTTGTGACTGTTCATCTACCCTCATGACCCTTCATCTACTCTATTATTGTTAAATCCAACTATTGACACTTGAACTTTCGCTTGACATGATGTTACATATAATTGGCACATGCACCCATGTGAGACAAAATATTCTTGAGAAAGCCATGCAAGACATTACTACGATTCAGAAAACTGTGGGAAGACAAACTCTTCAACATCCTCATGTAGGTTGACGCTAGCAAATTGATGCCAATCTTGGTAGTCTACAATGGTGTCCGTGTACTCTATGGTGACATCATTCTGGAAACAAACTCTTCCCTCTATTGCATCCAAGTACACTTCTCTAGATCCCCTGTCCAACTCGTCTAATAACATACTGATGCAAGGTGTCTACACTGGTCACCAAGTTTGCATTGGTGGCTATGCACATAATCTCATCAAATGACGAGTCAATCTCCAGCTAGACTGGTGCCTTTGTCTTTGCCTTGGTGAGTGTCCCAATAGATGGGATCACATGTGTGTGCACAACAACATAGATACTCATGAATACCTGTGCATGGGAAGCCTACAAACTAGTGATGAGCTGTGGGAGATCTTCATAGTTCTGGATTTGACTCTGGATGCCTGCCTTCAGCTTGACTACTCTAGGCTTCATCATCTTGGGCAAGTGTAACAGGCTCCCTTATATCTCATTTTCCATGTTTTCATGTAATCAAAAATAGTATGCATGTTTGACAAGATACATGCTTTCCTAGCACATCGTTGCTGCCAACTGTTGAGATGGAAAACTTCCTTATGCACGATACCAAACATGGAATACAATGCCTGCATGACTATCTCAAGGGACAATGCTTCATGCAATATCACATTCTTCAACTTTGCTCGGGCGGATGCTATAACTAGTTATCATTCTTGCTTGGTTGTCTGTAACTCCTTAGCCATTCACTCGTTCTCAGCTATTAAGAAGTGAACACTTGAGCTCATGGCTTCAGCATATGTTCTGGTAGAATCGATCAATGTTGTTGGATGCTTGTGCAAGTCAAACACGAGCACTCATTCTTCAAACTACGTAGGAAATGTGTTGTCATGTGGAGTGGACACTCTGCATGATTGCACAACTCTATGTTGCAACTCATTGAATGATATTTTGTGCATCTCTCCTTCCAGATTGTCTCCAAGGATCTCAGTATCTCTTTGGTTGCCTGGGACTTTCTCCACTTACGAATCCAGTGAATATGCTGGCTTGACCTCTTGGTGGTAAGGCATGAGGTCAATTTCTTGCTCTAAATCTCGCTGCTCCATATCTGTATCCATCTGCTCAAGTACTTGTTCAATCTCTTGAGAAAACTCCTGCTCCTGTGACTACTCACCCTGTCTACTTGGCATCAGCTGATTGGATGAGTCTACTACCTATACACTCACAGTTTCAGATATCTATACATGTTGTGCCCCCTGTTTTACTTGTTCTGATTGCACTTCCTTATCCTATATGTGCAGCTCCTGTTCCTTCTGGAGTTGCTCCTTCAACTCATGCAACTCCTTCATTGTTTCCTTAATCCTCTATTTTTCTCTCTGCCTTTTCATGGTCCCCTTATCACGTTGTTTCCTCTTCACCTCTATTTCCAAAAATTATTTCCGTATATGTGGGTCTACTCTGAACTTGAAGCTTTGTTCTTCCTCCATAGTGTCAAAAATCTTCCTCTTGCCTTTGTCGCGCGCCAGTTTGTTTACCTCTACTGCTTATGCTGTTATTCTCTCCTGGATGCTGCTTTGCTAACCATTCCACAACGATGCCAATCGGTTCATTCAGCTTGGAGAACATGTAACAATATCTCCATGGTCTTCCTATGCCCAATGACATGTCTTATGGATCCACTGAAACTATACTCTCATGCAGTGATCATTCACAATACAATACGGGTCATATGAATTGAAGCTTTGGACGTCAAAAGGATATTTCTTAATCTCTTCTGTTTCGACATCTGCATGCTTGAGGTTCCATATCTCATACAACATGATCCACAACAGAAGAGTGGGTTGTGGTGCCTTCTTCTGGTGCAGCCTAGCGGACAGTCCTATCGAGATCTGTTATGATTCTTCTTGCATGACAAGGTTGTCCATGGAAAACTTTGACAAAACATGTGGAGGCTTATCCATGTTGTAGATCCATGTGAATGTTATAGACAGTGAGGCATACCAATTCGCTATGTCGAGTAGTGCTTCCATTACTACCTTCAACATGCAAGGTAGATCCTGCTCAAATATCATATTGTACACCAAGGTAACAAAATGATCTGATAGTTGTGTGATAACTCCTCTGAAGCTGTATTCTGAAAATAGTTTACAATAAGTATTCACAATGTTTTCTATCGATATCCATGCCAAATTCATGCCTGATAAACACTGGCAGGCACAGATTGCATCCAATATGTAAGTGAACTCATAGAATTTTCTTATTTATCTTTGGTCAGCTACCAAGCCCCTATGACCTGTTCCTTCAGCCTGTGAACCAACATGTCAGACCAGTTGCACGCTTTTCCTTCACTGGCCACATGGTCCAATGCAGTCACCCAAATCTGCAGGAAGGTCTCCATGCTCTCTTGGCCATACAAGCAACATGAAAATATGACCAAGTATTGATATTACTTCCATAGTATCTTTGTCTTGTAGATCTGGTTGGGTGTAATCCTAAATTTGGTTGGCTCCTTTACCTAGTTCTTAAAGATATCCCTCGAGTTGGCATTGTTGTTAGGTATACTGAAGGGTGTCTCCATGGTGACACTAGCTTCAATAAATGGTACATATGATGATAATCATGTGCCCTAAAGGTATCAATATTCGTTCCGCTAGCATTGCTCAATCTCATCGTATTAGGATCAGTCTGCGAGATGATCCAATATATCATGTCCATGCATGGGAATGTAGAATACTTGCATGTAATCAGGTACAAGCCAAACTTGTGAGTGTTCACATAGACTTGGTGGTCTTCAAGATCTTTCCTAAATGTGCCTGAGAATGCATCATTGACCTCTTTCCATTTCAGCTTGATGTATTTGTTTACAATCAGCTTGGTGTCTTCATAGATCGACAAACTCATAGAGACTCGCTCAACTGTTTCTCTAGTTGCGCTTTTGTCAGTGTCCTTTGAACTTGCTCTCTTGGAGGCCATTGATCCTAAACTACTGAGAGATGGATGAACACATGTTGTATCTAGAGACATGGTGACAGGAATGGCAATAAATATGCCAGTTAAAACAAAAGCAAACTTCAGGGATGAGATGTGACATACCTGGTAACTAACTAGAAAGGATTGCACAATTTTCACTGGGAGGCTAACTACCAGAACAATGCAAAAGGGAGTCTAGACTATCATGAGGTTGCTTGACTATTGGAATTGCACAATTCTTAATCCACTTTGGCCTGTTGGGTTCTGAGATTGCACAATGCACAATTTCAGCTGATAAGTGATGTAGGCCCAAGGACTGCATTGCGCAATTTTCTGGGCCAACAGTCACTGCCTCTTATAATTTCACAAGGCAAGGCTAGAGGGTAGTCATTGCACAATTTTCTAGGCCAATAGTCACTGCCTCTCATAATTGAACAAGGAAAGAGTGGAGGGTAGTCACTGGAAAAAATTACACATTTTCTGGGAGGAAGGCAAAGCCTTCCCTCTCAGAATTTTGCAATGTTGTACGGGTGAGGCAGAGGCCAGGCCAAGGTTGCCTAGACCAACCTATGAGAAACTGAAAGCAAATGAAGATGTGAATGCATGGTGATACTGAGTGTAAGTAGGAGTGAATGATCATGCATGCAAATAATGAATGCAAGGTTCATAAGAAAAAAAATGCATGTGCGTGAAATGAGTCATCGAATCAGTGATGTTTGTGCAAAACAGTGTCATGCATGTGACAACAACGAGATGCTAATTAAAACTGAAACGGTGCTTGTACAGGCTAACATGCATGAAAAACACAACAAATGTTCACATAAATCAAGCAGAAAACACTCATACAATCCAAAACACAAAAAGCGCCAGAAATGCTGCAAAAGACAAGTTAAGAGGACTTACCCGGAAATAGCTGAGTTGGATGTGTCAAAGAATCCTAGATGTGATATGGGATGTCAAAGCTCCAAGATCGATGTGAAGAATGAACTCTAAAGCATCGAATAAATAAGTTTCAGTCTCATGACGCACATGCCACAAATCTAAGAAAAAGTGACACTTGGACGAAAGTTTCTAAAACAATCTTTCCATGTAACCTCCAACTACTAAAAATAGACCCCTAAAATCTAGGGTTGTATTTTCCATGTTTCATTTTTATATTCCGAGAAAAAGAAACCCACACATGTAAGTCACATTTTCTCAATCCTGGGTGGAACCGATCCACTTCAGGGCACATGCAACAACTCTTGACTGAAGGGAACTTACGCACAATTTCTAGGATGATATGGGCTGGCTGTCTAGAGGGATTGCGTAATTTCTAGGAGAAGAAGCTAACTTCTGCCCATAATTGTGCAATTTCTGGGTTCATCTTTCCTGCTGGGCCAAATTTCACAGTTTTAACTGGGAAGGTTGTTTGACAGAATTATGAGGTTTCTGAGCCCAGCAAGCTACCAGTCAGATTTGTGCAATTTCTAGAGGGAAGACTTGTTCCCATCCAAAATTGTGCAATTTTCCGAGGGAGCTACTCAGCAAGTAGCTCGACCAAGTCTAAAGTGAAAACCTATGAGGGGAGTGAATCAAGCTATCATACACAGGCTAGCAATCTACTAGAAAACCAATATGTACTTGATACCACAAGACATGCTGCTAAGGATGATTGGTAGGGAGGCTCCAAAATGAAGCTAAGGGAAAAATTTGGACGGTGGTGGTATTCACTACAACAAGTGTATCGATGTGTCTTGGAACTTTCACTTAATTCAAAAGCCTTCTAATAGGCCAACACTTTTTCACACATGTGTTTTAACTGTTTGTAAGATTTATCTTGAACACTTGTAATACATGTTGCTTTAAGTTGTCTTTAACACTTGAATTCATTCAGTTGCTCTAATACATATATTAATGAAAATGTGTTGCATAAGTTGTTAATGTTGTCTTACCCGTGTTGGTTACCTCTTGGACATTAGGCAAAACCTTTCATGTAAACTCTCTATCACGACCTTCGCACTTGCGCAGATTGTCTGCTGAGTGTTGTATGTTCTATCTTCCCTTGTGTGGTATGATTGTTGCATTAGTGTGGATTGCACCTCCAAAAGCTACACACATCTTGTTGTGTTGTGTTTTCCTAATAGAGTTGGGCTTCCTCCCATCCGAATTGGGACTCACTCCAACCTTCTCTCTCTCTGGTGAGAGAACCTTGACACAAGTAACAATATTCATCACCAAGCATGCAATCCTCGCTACTCAAAGACAAAGAAATTCACTTTCACATGCTGACAATCAAGAGCTAAGGCATATATTTAAGATAATGGAAATCAGGTCATCATACTGGATGGAACTCCTACACCAAACAGTGTGAGGTCTATTTGGGACTTCAAACTGAGGAGACCCCCTGATGTTGGCGGGTCCAGCACCATCAACATTTTGGCACTAGAAGGAGGGCTAGATGACAAGCTAAGCCCGTACATCTAGGTTGAATCCCTTACCCATGAATCATACACAATTCGTGATCTTAGGGTGTTTCTCTCATTTCAGCTATCAATCCCTAATGAGCTTCTCGGTCACTTTTCTTTGTTAAAGTTTGATGGTGAGGACAGAACTTCCGTAACCGAACACATTTCTATTTTTTTTTAATTTCTACGAATCTCATGAAATCGATAGTGATGAGATTGTTTGTGTACACTTCTTCTTCACCCTTGAGGGGTGTACTAATTGGTGGTGTCATACCCTACCACCTGTTTTTTTCCATTCCCTTCTCACTTTCCTCAAGGACCTCCCACTAAGACGAGTGTGACCACCAAGATGTCTATGAAAGAATCTCCCATTTAAGAATGAATCTTGGTGACTCAGTTGAGGACTTTGCTACCCACTTCCTTCACCTTTGTCACAAAATTCTTGAACAATTTATGGACCTTGACTTCATGAGCCAAGAGCTGAAATGCTTGGTTCATGTCTCCCAAAATGGTGAACCTCCTGATTTCCCTTCTTCCTCGACTCTTGCAGATCATGAGACACCTCATGTGTCGAAGAGGGTGGCCCCTCATAGCAACTACAAAGCTAATAAATCTATGTAGTGGGTACCCTCTCGCAGCAGTTGCAAATATGAGAAATAAGTGGAGCATGTATCCCCTCACAGTGGTTGCAAAGTTGAAAAATATGTTCAGCATGTTCCCAACCCATCTGCTCAACTGTTTTCTGCCCCAACGGAGGAAATTCCAGAATGGTTAAGAAAGCCTATGGTGAAAACTCATCCCTCCATTCCAAAATAGGATAACACCATTCATAACACAATTCCTGAGTCTAATCTACATTTCTGCCATCTTCCATCATATACAAGTCATGAATCCTTACACCATGAATCGCTTGAGCAATCTACTTCAGAATCTAGCTACGTGAACTCTCTTGATTCTTGAGTTCCTGGCTCAAGTTGCAATCATGTGCAAGGAAGTATCATCATACAAGTAGAGGAGTAGGAAAATGAAGACACAATCAATTGCTCTCAAAACATTAAGCTTCCATTCTTTATTGATAATTTGTCGATCTAGAAATCTTGGTGAAACACCATGCACAATCAATTCTTTCGATCAACCTCTAGTCTTGAGTTTTCATCACTCCCACTCTTTTGTATGTTGTGATGAACTCCAAAGGACATCATATCATATGTTTTCATATCATGTACACTCTAACTCGGATCTGGAATGCACACTAGTCAAAGCAGACATCCATATTGAAGCTTCCTCTGCTCCTCACTTTCCCATGTGTCCTATCATTCACAGCACCTCAACATGTGTCAGAGATACTATGTGTTCTCTAGCTTCTTCATATTATGAGTTATCTCCTAGATTGACACAAGTTAATGAGGCTGTCCATGATGAAAATAGTTTCAACACAGAAGAATCTTCCCTCTCTTCATCATCTTGTGTGTTGCATGAAGACAACTTGTCAAGTCAGCTTGCTGAAAATTTTGATGAAGCCTGTGACATAGAGGCGGTCATCCTAAGAGCAATTTTGAAATCAGTAACAACAACCATCCTCAAGCTTTGCATGATCTGGTTCACATCTCAAAATGCAATTTTTCAATTCTAGAAAGTTTCAGGACATGCCAAGGATTCGAGGCACTTCAACATCTGTTTATGGTTATGTAAGGACATCGTGACTCTGGTAAGCCCGTCAAACCAAATCAGATCAAATTTCTCATACACAATCCATCTCTCTACCTAGTTGCACTCGACATGGATCCATATGTAAAGAATATTTACTATTCTGGGTGTAATATTTCAAATTTCATATTTTCTCTAATGATCGAATCCATGAGTCCATTAGAACATGTTTGTCTTCATGCACCACTCTTACATCCAATTCAAGTTGGGAGTGTCCTTCCTTCATGCAATCATGGGACAACGAAGTTGATTATCTCAAATACAATCTTTATCCAGAATCATACTTATTGGATGTTCTCTCTCGTGATCAACTCCTTGGTCTTTTCACAAATTTTGCACATCAAATCTACTCACTCATCACACCAGTATCCTCATGTGTGATAACGAGCACACAACTTATCGTGTGAATCAAGTTACTCTCATTTCACCACACCCAAACTGGTTTCACACATTCATGGTGCTGACATTCTTACCCCATTTCTGTGATGACCATGATGCTTGAGCACTTTTTCACCAATTGTAGGTGGGTTTTCTATCATGTTAGTGGGAAACAAACTTGGTTCCCTCATTCAGAGTGTTCGCATGATTGTTCAAAAATTTTCATTGTTCATGTCAAACTAGGAATTTGACATTTCGACTAACTAGTTTGATTTTTCTTCTATCTTGGGTGGTTGTCATGCAGTCTATCATTTTCCCAATAGTACATCCAATGACAGTCACTTTGGGCACTATGATCTTCACCGTGTAACATCTTTCTTCTTAGACTCTTGTCAAGCAAGTGAGGCACATCAGCCTACGCTGATGGCTATGCAAGGCCCTCACTATCTTGACATGACCGACAAGAATGATCAAATATATCTATCCATATCAGATTCCCACCCTGATCCCCTCTCTCGAATCATAAATCCATCTTCTCAAAGATCACGAATATTTTGAAATAACCATCAAAAATTTTATGATCCAATCACTGAATGGCTTGAACAATCTTACTTGGTGAGTTGTGTTTCAAGTAACAAGCTTTAGTCCTTCCTTACACTCGCTAAAAAACTTGGTGTAGAACAACACACACTCTTAACAAGCCTCTGAGATTTGTTGAAAAACGGTAGTCCAGGAAGAGGTAAGCATGTGTGTTGGGTGGTTGTGATACATTCTTCTTCCCACAGGCAAGACCTTCTCTCTTGTGTGCGAGCTTGGAAAGTTTTTGTATTTTCTATTGTAGATTGTTTTTTATCTATTTTAAACGCTTGTATATTTGTGATTACAAGTTGGGTACACCTATAATGGCTTCAGTGGAAATTACATTTCACATAACCTCAACCATTTAGGGTAGGAGTAGTAGTAGTGTTTTCTTTATCGCTTGTCTTTTCTTTCTGGTTTGCATGTTTGTTTACTTGCTGACTTGGTTTAGTTTTTTTCTTGTTTGGTTTGCTTTCTTTTTGTTGTGTTGGTTTTTCTTACTATCTTTGTTCCATTTTTTTGTTTGATTGATACCTGGCTATTTTCTTCCTAGAAATAAGTGCTTTCATCTATTGATTTCTAGCTTTTTAATGAGTGTGTGGCTGAAATCTAAGAGACTTGTGACACTGCATCACTTGGCTACTCTTGCATCTGTATTCTTTATGCTTGGTTGTAACCTTTGGCCGTTGAAGTCTTGAAGGAAAATACGATCCATATGCGCAAGGGAAACTTTGGTTGAACCATTAACCTGTGTCCACACTTGGAAACCCCATGTCTTTACTTATCCTTCTGCTCTGTGTATTCAATCTCATCCAACTAGTAGAAACGGAGAAGGGGAAATATCTAAAAGAGAAAACCTATGTCAGAGGTCTTGTATTCGTCTATGAAGGAATAACCTCTTCTACTCTCAATTAGTCAGAATCCCTCTTCTTCTTGAAAAAAAAAAAGTGGTAATGAACAATCCTCTTGAAAAAATACAAAGGCAAAAGAAGAGAAAGGATTCCTCCATAAAAAGGTGAAGCATGCAACTCCACCGGGGTACCGACCAGGCTCACTGACAGTGGAGCAATGTGTGTCTTCCTACGTGACTCTGTCAGGTTACTATCGATACCTGCTTGCATTTGAGAAACACCAAAGATGAAAACTTATACTCTAAAAATTTTCAACTCACGAGCCAAACTACCCTCCCCTATTTTGAAACACTGTGATCAAGGTGAAATTATTGTTGTGTTTGATTGAGTTGGAAAATGGTGAACCGTGTCTATCCATGGGGTGAGTCAGGAAACCAAAGATATCCACACAATGATTCAATACTCCTCAAAAGACCAAGGCCTTGTGCTATCAATGAACCAAAACAGAGAAGCTAGAGTTCTACCATTGTGTCGCCAAGTGTTGTAGCTGTTGCAACACCCTCCAAAATTTTGGCCCACATCCAATTTTATAGCATCCTTTGAGAGTTTTACTTGATGTTTGCATGCACTTGGGTTCACCACATGAGCTCATGTGAGTCTTTGCACCCAACTTTCTTGATTGTTCAATAGAAAACTTTTCTTTGTTGGTATCAATGTCTTGCTTGCGACCATGTTGTAGTCATGCACAAGGTCTTCATTTCATTTGTACATGTTGTGTTCGATAGGTAAACATCGATCGCATTCACACATGGAGTCATATGAACTATCACGCAAGTGTTGTTGTGGTAATCCAATGATTGATCACAAGCTTCGCGCTTGTCGCTCGCACCATCGATTGGTCATATTGAGTATGTGTGTCTTGATGTTTTGAGGATTCCTATGATCAAGTTATGTGAGCATGTGTTTGAAAGGTCATGTATGCACCATTTCACTCACTCACACACCTAGTAATTTTGGTTGAAATTCTGACGACCAGATCACCCTCTCAGAGCCAGACCATCACCCCGTCATCGAATCAATCGTCTGTCGCCAAAACAATGCAGAAGCACCCAGCAGGACATTTTAAGCTGCACTATCTGGAAGCTCACCAATCAACCCTCCTGTTGGTCAACTGGAGAATTTGACTGGGCGGTACGCCAGAGACTCACACCCCTCAAAAATTGTGTAGAGGTTGTAGACCATTCCCACTCCACTAAATGAGAAAATTGCGTAGACAAGTCAGATAGACACTAGCCCCCATCCATGTCTCCCTCAGAAAATTGCACAGTTTTCCCTACCAGTCACTAGTCACTCGGCCAGATTCTCACTTGGTAAACTACATAGATTTCATGAGAAAGCCCTCTATAGCCTAATGGTCTACTCTACTCATAAATTGCGTAGAGGTGGTTAGTAGGTCAACCTCCCAACAACTTTGCAGTTTTTCTTGCGAGCATCTCGCAGTAACTGGTTGCCAGCTCCCTCCAGGAATTGCCTAGTTTTTGTTGCCAAGCTCTTGCTGCCAGCTGCCAACTCCCTCCAAGAACTATGCAGTTTTTGCTGCCAAGCGCCCACTACCCACTCACACCAGAAATTGTATAGATCCTACCTACCAAGTCCTCCTGCAACCCTCACTTCTTCTCCCAAAAATTGCACAGATTTGTCCTCCAACTGAGCTAGATCCCGCAGACAGTCACTCCTGATCCAAAATTCCTTTCTCCTTCTCCTAGTGACTTCTGTTCAATTTTCATCAATAGTGCCTGGATCCCACATCCCATCTCAAAACTTTCCTCACATAGTTTCGTAACCTTATCCTCTCTCCTATTCACCTACATCTGAAAGTGATCATGCATCATGGTAGACTAGGAGGTTTATGGATTTGATGTCATCTCATCATGAGTGAGTGCAGATGGAGGTACATGAATAGACATGACATGATGACAGATGGGATGAATGAGGAGAGTACATGCAAAAGAACATGTTTGAGAATGGACGAACAAATGATGAATGTGAGGAAATGTGTTTGCTAATGAACAACCATGCAAAGATGTGTTCATAGAGGGACAAATGGAAAAACACACAAATATGTGTTCATAGACGGAAGAATCGATGAACATGCATGGATGAGTTCGCAGATAGATGAACGGACGAACATGTCAAGCATACCAAAGTACAAGCAAGGAGAAAAGTGGGAACGCAACATCAAGCAAACCCAATTACCATCGAAGACTCCGCACACCTTGCCATGTGGAGGTGAAATTGTGATACACCATGAGGACGTGCATCTTTTAGTAGCACCACAACTCAATATGCACAACAATAGTAGCACAAACATACCAGCACTGTCATGTCGAGTCGTGTCATGAGTCATGTCGGCCACATCACTACTGTGGGCGATATTGTGTCCATCAATGTAATATAACATGGAAGTCCAAGAGACCCACTTGTAATTTGAAGATTCATGTAAATTTGAAAATTCATGAAATTCAAATAGTCATGAGGGAAGTCGAACCATCACAAGGGTTAGTTTTACCATTGGCTATAAATAGCCCTCATTTGTACATGCAAAGGACTCTTCACCTTGGCTCCTCCCACATAGCCTTCTGAATCTATAATCTTTTCTTTCAAGAGTAAGTAGTGGCTCCAATGCCCCGTCGATGGGGTTAGTGATGTATGGTGTATCGATGTGTCTTGGAACTTCTGCTTAATTATGAAGCTTGCTAAGAGGCCAACACGTTTTTGCACATGTGTTGTAACTATTTGTCAGATTTGAATTGAACACTTGTACTACATGTTGCTTTAAGCTATGTTTAACACTTGAATTCATTCAACTATTCTAATACATATATTAATGAAAATGTGTTGCATAAGTTGTTAACATTATCTTGCCCCTGTTTATTACCTCTTGGACATCAGGAAAAACATTTCATGTAAAATCTCTATCACAATTGTCGCACTCTCGTAGATTGTCCACTGAGTGTTGTACATTCTATCTTCCCTTGTGTGGTATGACTACTGCATCTGTGTGGATTTCTCCTCCAAAAGCTACGCATGCCTTGTTGTATTGTGTGTTCCTAACAAAGTTTGGCTTCCTCCCATCCAACTTGGAACTCACTCCCACCCTCTCTCTTTGCGGTGAAAGAACCTTGATAGAAGTAACACTATCAATCACTAGGCACGCAAGCCTCACTACTCAAAGACAAAGTACACCACTCTCTCGTGATTACAAGCAAGTGATAAGGCATATTTTTAAGATAATGGTAACCGAACCATCATACTGGATGGTACTCCTACACCAAACGGTGTGAGGCCTAGTTGGGACTTCATATCGAGGAGATCCCGTGATGTTGGCGGGTCCAACACCATCAACAGATCCCAACTTCTCTTGAAGCGAACCAGCCAAGCCATGTTAAAATAGCAGTTGCAACCACTTGAATGCCACTTTTATCATCAGAAGTCCAATTTCCCTCCAAAGTTTCTTGGAGTAAATAAATTTATTATCAAGATAATATAATTACAAAAAGAACAAAAAACCTAGAAATATTGTTAACAAGTTTCTACATAGGTGCTCTAGCCATTTGGGTAGCCTCTACAAGTTGTACAATTTGAGACAATGCAATTTCTAAACCCACCTACTTGACTCATACATTCTCATTCATGGAGATTACCCATGCCATGTAATCTAAAATCTAATAATTTCAAAGAAATATAGTCCTTACCTGTGTTGATTTGGAGCTTTAAAGAGTTACTAATAAGGATAGTTAGATTCAAGTACAAGATATTTTGTAGGGCCATCACATACAATAAGAAAAACATGGTGAGGTCAAAGATGAGCCAATTGAATGGAAAAAGAAACCCCAAAAGTTATAGTGGTGAACCTAAAAAATCCCTCAAATGAAGTAGGAGCAAAGTTTGGTCATTGAAGAAGCCATCAGATATTTTGGGTGAAGTTTGCCTTGCAGAAAAATTATATATGATCTTGAATGTTAGAAGAAATAAGAAGTACCCTCATTTCTAAGGTATCACTTTTGAAGGACAGGAACATCCTTGAAATTTACTAATGATTTGGAATGTAACTGTTGACTGCAATATTAGTAACTACTATCAATGCTTTTGTTAAAACAATAACGGAAATTTAATCAGTCAATCAGATGAAAACATTTTACATATTGTTCCCATATATTTCCGAGTAAATTTTTTTCATAATTACTATTCAAGAGAAAAATATTCACAACCGTTTATGATAAGAAAAATGGATTTTGAAGGGGGGCCCTTGTTCTACCAACCTATTCTCAACTTCATTTTGATGACTTCGAAGCTCCATCAATTCATTTTTCTACTCATAATGAGATTTTAATTTAGGGACTTTCTCCTCCAATCTGAATTGGAGTGATGCAATCATTTTCTCTAGCATATCCTTGCAGCATTCCAACCTATCCACATCTACATCTGAATTTTACAGTCTTTCTTTCAATGAGCTAAGATCGCCATCTAGATTTTCCATTTCATGACTAACCATTTGTAAAGAAGCCTCTAAACCAGTCCTCTCAATTTTATAGCCATCTAAATTTCTTTTACACCTCTCAAGTTTAGACTTTATGACATTAGATTCTTCAACATTTTGAACAAGGTGGTTCTTTTCAGCCATGATAGCTTATATATATCTCTCTAGCTCAGAAATTTTACTGCACAAATGTTGGTTCCTTCGAATATAATTTGTTTCATTATTCATCAAATTTTCATTATCATCCCATGTAGTTAGTATCCTTTAAAATAATGCCTCATATTGCTTGTTTGACAGATCTAATTGGGATATAAGTTCTTACACCTTCTCTTCACATTCCCTATTAATAAATGTAATATTTGCATTGGCACTTTGTATTAATTCTTGGAAACCTAATAAATGTTGTTCTAAATTGTGCTTTTCAGCACGCAACTCATATTCTTTTTCCTCTACCTTTTGTTGAAGATCTTTCTACAAAACTTTCAATTGTTCCATATCTTTTGTTTTTTATTCTTGTTCTAGCAACCTCCACTCAAGTTCATTGGGTCAACATCAAGGCTCCATCAATGCATTCATTTTCTGATAAGTTGATAATTCAGTAATCATGTCCTCCAATTTGAACGAGAGGGATGCAATTATTCTCTCTAGCTCATCCTTACAACGTTTCATATTATCCACATTAGCATCTAAATTTCTCAATGCTTCTTTCAATGAGCCAGTTTGGTTTTTTTCTTAGCCAAATCTTTGCAAACAAGCTTGTAGACCATTCCTCTTTCACTGATATTCCAAACTGCAGTGCCAAAACAAATCTATCCATCGATGTCGGGATCCATGTTTCAGGAAAGAGCCTGAATACCACATCAATGAACCGACCAAACCAGGCTATAATAGCAGCTACAACCACCTGAATGCCACTTTTATCATCAGAAGTCAAATTTGCCTCCCATTTTTCTTGGAATAAATAAATTGCTTGTCAAGATAATATACTTACGAAGGGAACAAAGAACCTATAAATATTGTTAGCAAGTTTATGCACATGTCCTCTAAGCATCTTGGTAGCCACTAGAAGTTGTAAAATTTGAGACAGTACAGTTTATAAAACTTTAACAATCAAAAATCCATTCTCATTCATAGAAATATGACCCACACCATGTAATTTCTAATCCGATAATTTCAAAGAACTCCAATCCTTACCTGTGTTGATTTCGAGCTTTAAAGAGTTGCTAATAAGGACAGTTGGATTGAGGTACACAAGATTTTGCAAGGTCATCACATACAATCAAAAAAACATGGTGAGGTCAAAGACGATCCAGTTGAACAAAAAAAAAGGAACTTCAGAAGTTATAGTGGTGAACCTGGAAAACCCCTCAAATGAAGTAGGAGAAAATTTCAGTCATTAAAGAAGCCATCAAAATGTTTGGGTGAAGTTTTCCTTGCAAAAAAACTATATATGCTCTTAAATGTCAGAAGAAATAAGAAGTACCCTCCTTTCTAATATAACATTTTTGAAGGACAAGAACATCCTTGAAATTTAGTGATGGACCATTTGGAAGGTAACTGTTGGCTACAATATTAGTAACTACTATCAATGATTTTCTTCAAAAAATACTGAGAATTTAATCAATCAATTAGATGAAAACATTTTATGTATTACTCCCTTATATTGTCGAGTAAAAGTTTTCTACAACATTTGTATTCAAGGGGAAAGTATTCACAATCGTCCATGATAAGAAAAATGGCTTTTGAAGGGGGACTCTTATTCTACCAACCTCTGCTCAAACTCACTTTGACACCTTCGAATTTCCATCAATTCAATTTTCTACTCATAATGAGATGTTAATTCAGAACTTTCTTCTCGAATGTGAACTAGAGTGATGCAACCATTTTATCTAGTGTATCCTTGCAACATTCCACCCTATCCACATATAAAAATGTAAACTTTGAAATGGAAACTATAAACTCAAAACAAGAATTTTGGCCAAAAAATGCCAAAAAAACATCAAAATAAATGCTAAAAATGAAAAGTGTGTATATTGGAATGATGGTTTTTTTTTACGGACAATTTTGAACATGTTTTAAAAATGGCAGTGGAAACGAAAATTTCGTACAAAATACAGCTTGAAAACAAAAAAGTAATGACATTGGAACGATGATTTTTTTTTGGGATCAATTTTTTTTAAGGTAACTCCCCCCACCCGCAATTAGCCAGCCACCCACTCACTCCCCCCACTCTCCACCCCCTACCGACCCCTCCCCCTCTCACCTCCCCTTTCATCTCCCCCCCCCGCGCCCCCTCACCCACGTGCCCCCTCCCCCTCATGCCTCTCGCCCCTTCCCCCAACCTTCCCACCAACCTACCCAACTCCACCCCCTACGCCCCCAACCCTACCTAGCCCTCACCCTACCCCCACCCCCTCACAGCCCCCTCGCCCTACCCGGCCCTCACCCTACCTGCCCACCCACTCATGCCCTCCCCATGCACCCCCTCATGCCCTCCCCACCTTGCATAAAATAGGAGAAGGAAAAAGGCACTTCAATGTTGTATTTTAGTAGCTCCCCAACTTCAATGCGCCTTGATGGTGATGAGGGTTAACAATTGGTTATTTTCTTGGCACCCACACTCGTTTGGTGATGAGATATGGCCAATGGGTTGTGCAATTACTTTTCTATTAAATATGATTTCCATGTTAGAGACTTACTCTTGGAGGATGAGGGCATTGCCAAGAAATAACTCAAACTAAAGGAAAAAGCCTATAAAAAGGAACGAAAACCCTAATCTTCAATTGAGTGCTCCACTTGATCATGAGACTATTTTTGTAAAGAAAACAGAGCATTGTTTATGTTAATGTTTTCCACTACAAATCTATGTAATGGTCACTTGTATAATTGATTTTGTTGTTTTAATTTATCCTATGCATAATGTACTTATAATTATGCAATATTCAACTTTATGTTTCATATACTTCGAATATGATTATAAATAGGTTTTGGAATGGATGCTAATTCTGGTTTTTCAATATTAACATATGATAAATTTGAGACATCTATATCTACACTTTTTAAAGTGATCCTCATTTATATGGATTGAATTTTTTTTTATGAGCTCAACATGTCACTTATCAAATATAACTTGAGGGAGAATAGCATTCCATTCCACAATCACTCTAGCTAAACCTAATTAATAAATAGATTACACACCAATAAACATCAACCACCTCTCAGTTTCCTCAGCAATGATGTAAAAATATATATAGCCTATTAAATGTGTTTACTGACTCTCACTTTCCTCAACAATGATGTAAAAATATATATAAACTATTAAATGTGGACCATTAAAGTGACCTTATGTATGTAAACATGCAACTAAGAACATAATAGATACATATTTCTTTAAATTTTAATTTTAAGATTTAAAAGAGGGAACCAAATATAATTATTTAAGGTTATTTATTTTTAATCTTTGATTCCAACAACCTTGGCAATATATATATCCATGCTGAGTCATTATCACCTCACATGTTGAACCCTGTAACTATGCTAATGACTACCACCACCTAGCGTTGCTTACCAAGTGGAACCAAGAACAGAGGATTTCATAGCACAACATGTTGAAGCCTCTAACTATGCTGATGATTACCACCACTTAGCGTTGCCTACCATGTGGAACCAAGAACAGAGGATTTCATAGCACAACTTTTGAACAACTTGAAATATATATTAACATGCACAAGGCTGAAAACTATTAAAGAGAAAATTACCAATACATATTAAAATGTAAAGTGGTGCTGCAATTTCAAAGTCAATGCTAAAATTTTATCTTTTTATGGTACTACAACGAGAACGAATAAGCTATTGTGAATATAATACTGGTGGAATTACTGTAAATTGATGTCAAACACTAAAACTTTAGAGTTCATAATTTCAGAATTTATGAAACGAATGAAAAACAAGGTTGAAAAAACAAAAATAAAACTGATCAATCCCATTACAATCATAACTTTACTTCAATGAAACCGTACCAATTTGGTGCTAAAACAGACACTATGAATCACTATGCAAAAGCATAGCTAGTTTTTGACCTTCTATGTATATTTTTAATCACTATGGTGAAAATACAACTAGTTGTTAAGGAGAAAGTTAAACCTACAACATCCTTTTGCTGCTAGTAATGATTAAACCTTTAAATGTTTTCATTCAAAGCCTTAATGGTTTTTTGAGACCAAGCTGCGATGTTTGGGTCAAATTTCAATTCCCATGCAGGCCAATAGTGCAAATATTGCTTCAAAGTAACCACTGACAGTTTCCCATTCAGCTACACTATCTTCACACAAACAAACACTCCATTCTCCAATTCCTTGATAACGTTTACAAATGTCTCCAGATGAGGAGTTGGTTTGCCATTAACTTCAACAATCCACTGCTTGGGAGAATGATTCATCAAAAGTCTTGGAAAATACTTCGCCCTTAGTTGATGGCCGATTCTCAAAATCAGCCAGCCACCCCAGGCGGGCGGGTCGGCCGCCAGGGTGGCGCAGGGTGGGCAGCGCTACCCACCCCACGCCACCTCGGTAGCCCACCCGCATACCCCGTGTGGCTGGATGATTCTCATAATCGACCATCAACTAAGGGCGGATTATTTTCCAAGACTTTTGATGAATCATTCTCCCAGACAATGGATTGTTGAAGTTAATGGCAAACCAACTCCTAATCTAGAGACATTTGTAAACGTTATGAAGGAATTGGAGAATGGAGTGTTTGTTCGTGTGAAGATAGTGCAGCTGAATGGGAAACCCTCATTGGTTACTTTGAAGCAAGATTTGCACTATTGGCTAGCATGGGAATTTAAATTTGACCCAAACATCGCAACTTGGTCTCAAAAAACCATTAGGACTTTCAATCAAAACATTTAAAGGTTTAATCGTTACCAGCAACAAAAGGATGGTGTAGGTTTAACTTTCTCCTTAACAACTAGTTGTATTTTCACCATAGTGATTAAAATATGCATAGAAGGTAAGAAACTGGCTATATTTTCACATAGTGATTCACAGTGTTTGTTTTAGCACCAAAATGGTGCAGTTTCATTGAAGTAAAGTTATGACTGTAATGGGATCAGACAATTTTTTTTTTTTTTTCAACCCTGTTTTTCATCCATTTCATAAATTCCAAAATTCTGAACTCTAAAGTTTTAGTGTTTGACATTGATTTATAGTAATTCCACCAGTATCACATTCACAATAGCTTATTCATTCTCATTGTAGTACCATAAAAAGATAAATTTTAGCATTGACTTCAAAATTGTAGCACCACTTTAAATTTTAATATGTATTGGTAATTTTCTCTTTAATTGTTTTCAGCCCTATGCATGTTAATATATATTTCAAGTTGCTCATAAGTTGTGCTATGAAATCCACTGTTCTTGATTCCACTTGGTAAGCAACACTAAGTGGTGGTAGTCATTAGCATAGTTATAGGCTTCAACATGTGCTATGAAATACTCTGTTCTTGGTTCCACTTGGTAAGCAACGCTAAGTGGTGGTAGTCATTAGCATAGTTACAGGGTTCAACATGTGAGGTGATAACAACTCAACATGGATATATATATTGCTAGGGTTGTTGGAATCAAACATTAAAAATAAATAACCTTAAATAATTATATTTTTTTCCCTCTTTTAAATCTTAAAATTAAAATTTAAAGAAATATGTATCTATTATGTTCTTAGTTGCATGTTTACATACGTAAGGTCACTTTAACGTTCCACATTTAATAGTTTATATATATTTTTACATCATTGCTGAGGAAAGTGAGAGTCAGTAAACACATTGAATAGGTTATATATATTTTTACATCATTGGAAAGTGAGATTTGGTTGATGTTTATTGGTGTGTAATCTATTTATTAATTGGGTTTAGCTAGAGTGATTGTGGAATGGAATTTTATTCTCCCTCAAGTTATATTTGATAAGCGACATGTTGAGCTCATAAAAAAAAATGTAATCCATATAAATGAGGATCACTTTAAAGAGTGTAGATATAGATGTCTCAAATTTATCATATGTTAATATTGAAAAAACAGAATTGGCATCCATTCCAAAACCTATTTATAATCACATTCAAAGTGTATGAAACATAAAGTTGAAAATTGCATAATTATAAGTACATTATGCATAGGGTAAATTAAAACAACAAAATCAATTATACAAGTGACCATTACATAGATTTGTAGTGGAAACCATTAACACAAACAATGCTCTGTTTTCTTTACCAAAATAGTCTTATGATCAAGTGGAGCACTCAATTGAAGATTAGGGTTTTCCTTCCTTTTTATTGGCTTTTTTCTTTAGTTTGAGTTATTGCTTGGCAATGCCCTCATCCTCCAAGAGTAAGTCTCTAACATGGAAATCATATTTAATAGAAGGGAAATAATTGCACAACCCATTAGCCATATCTCATCACCATATGAGTGTGGGTGCCAAGAAAATAACCAATTGTTAACCCTCATCACCATCAAGGTGCACTGAAGTTTGGGAGCTACTAAAATACAACATTGAAGTGCCTTTTTCCTTCTCCTATTTTATGCAAGGTTGGGAGGGCGTGACGGGGTGCGTGGGGAGG
>APFE030412309.1:97114-118149 GCA_000404065.3 Pinus taeda
ATTATTATTATTATTTTGCACTAGATTTTAGGAGTGTTATTAATCTCTCCAGCGAAAATTTTTATCCCTATGTCTTTAGCCTTCTTAATAAAGGTCTTAATTTTGCCCTTTTCCCTAATAGGATTCCTACTGAGGACATTCTAGGTAGCACCAAGGAGACTATTAGGCAAGATTGTGTCATCGTTCTTAGAAAGGCCAAGCCTCCTAAGAAAAATTTGAGCAAGGCTGAGTTTCTTGCCCTTAAATCCCTAAGGGACAACCCTAACATTATCATCCTTAGAGCATACAAAGGCAGAGTTGTTGTCATTCTTGATAAGTCTGAATATGTCCAAAAAATGGTAAACCATCTATCTAGTAGTGGTAGTTACATCAAGGTTAAGAAGAATCCCATTATGTCCATTTCCAAAGAGGTAGCATCTGCTATTAAATTTGGTCTGTCTCTTAACCCTCTCTCCCAGAAGCTCATTGAGAGCAATCCCCTCACCCCTAGAATCTATGGCCTTTGAAAGATTCATAAATCAGGGGAACCTTAAGACCTATTATTAAAACAATAGGTGGACATACGTACCTTCTTGAAAAATCCTTTCTCAAAAGCTTAAACCTCTTGTTGATCACATTGATTCTTTTGTCAAAGACTCTACCTCCTTTGTTCAAGAGTGGAGAGATGTCAGATTGGAACTAGGAGATCTATTGGTTATTTTTGATGTCGTATCCTTATTCACCAAAATTCCCATCCAAGATGCCATTGACATCATAAATCACATCTCTGACAAAGACACTACCAAGTTAGTTGGTCTTTGCCTCACTTTGACTTTCTTCAGTTTCTAGGGGGAATGTTATGCGCAAACTTGTCATGTTGCCATGGGATCCCTCTTTCATCCATCGTCGCTAACTTGTTTATGGAAGATTTTGATACCAAGGCTTTAGCCACTGCTCAATTTCGCCCTAAAAAAAGGAAAAGGTTCATTAATGATACCTATGTCATCTCATCTCATGGTCGTGAGAAACTAGATGTGTTTCTTAACTACCTTAATTCTCAATCAGACTCCATCAAGTTCATGATGGATGTTGAGGAGAATGGTTGCCTTCCCTTTCTTGACATTCTCCTTTCTAGGAGGGAAGATGGTTCCATCTGTCACCAAGTCTTTAGGAGAAAGACTCACACTAAACAGTATCTTCTTGCGAGTTCCCATCATTTCCCAGCTCATAAATTCAGGGTTCTCAACACTCTTACCAGTTGTGCTCTAATAATCTCTGATGATAACCACCTTGAACAAGAGAAATCTCATCTTCTTGAATTTTTTAAAGATAACGGGTATAGCAAACGTCTAAGCCTCAAGGCCTTTCACAGAGCCAACAAAGCACCTAGAGTTAAACCCACTCATGCTGATCATATCTCTAAGGTTCATCTCCCATATATCCAAGGAACCATGGATATGATTGCCTATATCCTTAGGAAGATTAATGTATCTACTTCATTCAAGCCTCTCAATACCATTAAGAATTCGCTTACATCTGTTAAGTACCCTATTGATCCTAAACACACAAATGGAGTTTACCTTGTTCCTTGCTCCAGTGGTATCCCCTATATTGGAGAAACAGGTAGGTCTATTAAATAGAGGATTATTAAGGAGAATTTTGCTAACATTAGACACAATCATTTGCACACATCAGCCCTTGCTGAACATGCAGAGGAATCAAAACACCATATCTGCATTGAACTAGACTTCAAAGTCGTTACTAGGGTTGATCATTTCCACCACATGAACCTTAGGGAAGCGATTGAGATCGAAAGGCATGCCAGTAGCCTTAATAGGGATGATGGGTTTAAATTAAGCAAAAGTTGGATTCCAACCCTCTCATTATGACCCCTCCTCTCTTATTTTCTCTTTTCTCCCTCCGTCTCCTTATTTTCTTCTTTCCTCTTCGAGTCTTATGCCTTTTTTCTTTGTCTAATATGATCAACTCATTATATATTTTTTAACATATTTTTTTTTACTTGATTTTAGTTTACACTGATTAATATTATTAGCTATTAATATTCCAGTTAATCTTTAGGGTTATCTCTACTTTCTTCTTATTTAAGATCAAGTTTTCCTCTAATTAGGAATAATAATATTAAATGGACAACGTTAATAAATCATGCTTATTAGAAAAATTTATAATATTCATAAACTTATCACTAAAATATAGTGAGATAAAAATAATTTTATTTTTTATTATTTATTTATTTTTTTTATTTTAATTAATTTATTTTTAAATATATTTTTAATTTTGGATTATTCCTAACAACTAGTTTCAACCTAATTTATTTTATTTAAGTCAAATTATATTATAGAAACTAACTTTTACAATATAAATTGATATCATCGAATTATTATTTTATAATATCGAAATTAAATAATTAATTATTCCATAACAACTAGCTTTTAACTAAATTTCGAATTATTAAATAGATAATCGCTTACCACTTTTTCTTAAAATAATATTTTACCAATGGCTAGTTTCCAATAGCTAACTCTGGGCAATGATGCATCCATGCTATTTATTCCTTTAGACCAATTGATTTCTCACCTTGTCCCGAGGATGAACCACATTAGTTGGTTTGAAACATCGACCAAATCCAAACGATATGATTAATACGAAAGACTTATATCTACAATATGGATCACAAAAGTCTTAGATCTAATCTTATTATGTGTAAAGTGTAGCATGAAATTGGAATACTTACAAAACTAAAATGTTTCCTAAAAAATTAAGGTTGGTGTGAAGTAAATTTTATCAAAGCAACAAATAATTAGTATTTCATATATATAAATTCAGTAATTTTACATCATATTTAAAACTATTTTTATATGATTTAATTTTCTCAAAGTAAAAAACAATAATTATTTCTCACATATAATCTACTATAAATCCATTTTAACTTTGGATCTACCAATATCTAGAGGCATTAAATCTCTTGAGACTCAAACTTCTTATTGAGTGCAAAACTTCAGGAAAGGTCTAGATCTCAGAAAATTGCTACAACCATAGTTAAAGATCAATCTATGCTAGTATTTATTATTATTATTAACTATAAGAAGAATATATATACATATATTTAAAAAAATTGTAACAAGATTAATCATAGATATTTATCTTATTTTATTGTAGATATTTGTAATCTGTAAATAGGGTTTGTTAGAATATTATGGTCCAATACCATTGCTTAATAATACCACGTGCCAAAAAACTATAGCTTGTTCATATGCCATTTTTTTAATTAACCAATTGAACTAGAAGAGAAAAAAAAAACTTATTATTTTATAGATAAATCTTAACTATTACAAAAAATATTCTAGAATATTTAAATAGAGGTTAAATTCCTTACTATCCACTTAATAATCTTTAATATTATTCTAAAAAATATATTTTTTATCAATATAATTATTTTGAATTGTTTAAGACTATATATTAATAATAAAATATTTTAAATCTAATATATACTATTTTTAAAAATATAATATAAATATATATAAAACTAACGAAATTAAAACATGTTTTCCATCTATCATATCAACTTTATTTTTAATTGTTATTAATTAAAGATAAAAAATAAGTTATTATTTTGATAAGAAAATTATGATCGATGTTAATCAAGGATGTAATTGCATCAAATATTGAGACATCAAGATGTAAACCTGTTTGAAAAAAAATCAAAATCGATTTTCATTTACATAAATTTCAATTTTCTTTTAAGGTCAATAATTATTGAAAAGAAAACTAAAATAATGAGAAATAAAATCCTCTAAATCTTTTAAAAATTAATTTTGTCGTCTCCTTATCTAATCCATGTTACACACAAGAAACCAACATATAAGATGATACGCTGATTTAACTTATAAAGCTTAGGAAAATAAATAGAAAGAAAGATGAAACACCTTTTATTCTTCCCTATCATCCGGCAATGTCATGGGACTATAGTAATCAGTTTTTAGTCATTTGACATTACTTGGTCTTTCGTTTTCGAAGCTTTTTTATTTCATATTCGTTATTTACCTTGTCATTCAACTTGATGGTCTTATTTGGCCTCTTCCCAAGGCGGAAGAGGATGGACTATAGGTTATTTTGGTTTTAGGCTGTTAATTTTTTTTAAATGTTTTAGACTACCGAACTAATGTTAACATTAGTTTGAGTTGCTTGCTATGGTTGAAGGTAGCTACATTTTATTTCACTTATTGGTTGCAATTATTTACATGGCTATGTCGCAGGTAGTTACGTGTATGCAGGGATTACAAGTGTATGTGTGCATGCAGATCCAGGTGCATGGAAGATCTGTAACTCTTCCTGAAACTGTTTGGGCACTTTCTGGATCCTCTTGCGACTTTTTGGATGCTTTGGTCTTCCTCCTGCCTTTGGCTTCAAGGCCCTGAGAGTAAGAGCAAAAAAGTTGGGTCTCCATCTTCCTAGGCTCATCTTGGCACAGATAGAGGCACCTCTCATAGCCAGAGGGACATAGCTGAGAGCAAATTATTATAGGTAGTCTGATTGTCACTTGATCATCATTGCCCAGGAGAGCAAGAGACCTTTAATATGTTACAATAGGCAGGTTCAAGCTGTGGGATACAACCTCGACAGGAGACATTCTTACCAGGTGGGGGGATCTTTTGTACCAGCGCTAATCCTAACAGAAGCAGTGTTTACCTGAACAACATGAATGGCTCAATGTCCCTGGCTCTATCTGCTTCAACTACCCGTGGGACTGAACCACCCCTCTCAAATCAATCAAGCACTTCTTGTTGGACTTAAACCCTCATTACCCAGCTATTAGAATAGAGATAAACTAAATGAAAGGGTTTTAGTCACAAGAATTATGATTGTTTGAATACTTGTCTCCTCAGGCTTGCAGGCTTGCGTTAATGACTTTCCCTCCTCAAGTTTGGAGGCTTTCATTAGTGACTACCCCTCCTCAGGTTTTCAGGCTTGCATTAATGGCTACCCACTCATCATCTAAATAGGAAACAAGGGAAGAAAGGCATTTTGAATGAATGGCTGGCTTAATAAGTAGGCTCAAGCGGCAGGAGACAACCTCAGCAGGTGGGGGGATCTTTTCTATCAATGCTAATATTGACTAAAGAGGTGGGTGGATGAATATTCCTTACTTTAGAAACCTATTACTGTGGGTCAAAATAAGAATAACCTACTCCAATGCTCTTACCGCTCATTGTTTTCTTACATCCACGTTGAGACTACCTGGTACTATTTTGGGGTTTGCATTAGTGCTCTTTGGTATCATTTGAAAAGCTCGATCCGACTGGTCACATTCTTTGTGTACTTCTTCTTCATCAAGAAGTGGAACTACAGAAACTACGAGAACCACTGCCCACCTTGGCCGATTCATGAATTAGTAATGGAAGCAAACAACTTGTTTCCCCTTGGGCACTCTCTAGCTCTCCTGTCAAAATGGCAAGGTTATTAGTCGGGCTCAAACTTCACAGAGCGCCTCCTAACCTGTAAGAATTACTATTTTGGAGTTCATGGGTTGGCAAAAGCCCGCTGAAATGACTATTTTACACATTATATAACCACTTTAACCATTCTCAGGTTCCAATCTACCTGCTCAGTTTTCAATCTTCCTACTCACAGATGTTAGCTTGATCCAACATTAGGTGGCCTACTTTAGAACTTACATGCCATGTTACGAAGACAAAGGTGTAACGTTAAGTGGCCTACTTTAGAGCTTTCATGGTATGTTATGGAGAAAGAAGTGTAAGGCACTTGGACCTCATGTAGAGCCCACAAGGTGGATCAATGTTCTGATTTTAATTTTTATTCTTATTGAAATTGTTTGAATTTATTATCTTTATTTTAAATTTGAACTTATTATACAATTTGCGAGGATTGTCCTATTTCACGTTCTAACCAACATGGAGTTCATATGTTTATAAATATCTTTTGCTCTACCCTTAACCAAGGGTTGTGCGTGAGGTTTCGCAGAGGGGGGGAACTTATGGAGATGAGCACCAACAACTTCATTGTGCAGAGGTAGCTCTTGCATTTTCTAAATCCCTTTAACTAGTTTCATGCATTTATTTTCAGCAATATATAGGTTTTGGGTTTAGGATCATTAGGATTTTAATAATGGAGCGTACATCTACTAAGATCCTCGATTTGAATTTTGGCCATTAACCCTTTTCAAATGAAGAAGATGCCCCTTTAACAAGCCCAAGTTTGGTGGCCTTTGCAACAAACCCTAATTTCATTAGAGGAATTGGTTTAAATAATGATAATAGCCTAAAACACTCCATTGGAAGTAAAACTTCAAATGTGGTTGAAGATAGCCAAGATTGTTTAATGGGTACTCAAGGAGAGAATGTGGAGCCCAACAGAACACTTGCCTAAGGTGCCAAAGGGGGCATATCTACTAATCTCAATGAAATTAGTACAGAGCTTGTGGAGAATTTCATGCTCATTGAGAACAGAAAAGTAAGAGAAGATGAAACTGGAGTAGTGCCAATTGTTGGTTTCGATGGTGGTTTAGTTGAGCTTAGACATGTTGCTGTTGCGCTACATAATGGGAAGGAATCAGTTTCTAGAAAAGATGATCACGAACATATGTTGGTGATAGAATCTTAAGTTATGGTATGTTCTATGCTTATAACAGTTTACTTCTTTTTCTTATTATATTCCATAGATTAGCAATCACATGTACATAAAGTAAAGTGCGGATACAACATTAAACGATCAATAGAAAACAAGCCAAGACAAGAGACACAAGATGTGGCGGTTAGCCAATGACAAACCCCACAATGTGTGGGGAAACACTTTGATGAAATCTTATTTTATCTTCAATAATTCAGTAGAGAGAAATAGTACAATAAATCTGATCTATATCACCAGTATCAAACCCTATATTAGCATCATCGGCATTAGCGGCTTCATCATCAAAACTAGGGTAGTCGATATCTCACAAACCGACCGACGGATCGGATTGATTCCACCACCAAAAGTTGCAGCCTTCAGAGGAGGCTCAGATGAACCTACAACATAGTTAAAATGAGGATATATTTTAGTCCACATAGGTCAAACTTCATTTCTACAGTTGCAGCCTTAGTTTCAGCAGCTTCCTTCATACTAGGGTAGTCGATATCTTGCAAACCATCCGTCGGATTGACTTGATTCCACCACCAAAAGTTGCGGCTTTCAGAGGAGGTTCAGATGAACCTACAACATAGTTCAGATGAGGAGATCTTTTGGTCCACAAAGGTAAAACTTTACTTCTACAGTTGCAACTTCAGTTTCAACAACTTCCTCCACATGTGTGAGGGAGAGACTCTTTTCTGCTCAGTAGAGAAGATACTCTTTTCTACGCAGTAGAGAGAGAGAGATGTGATGAGATGAGTGAGTTCAAATGAGGAAAATTTCCTCCCGTATTTGTTATCACCCAGGTTGTCCCCAGGCTCCTAATAGGGATGCGGCCGAGGTAACCACAAACCAATCTTTGGATTGTAGGTTCTAGCCCAACTGCAATCGGAGAGGGCTCTCTCCTTATGATTCAACTTTTGTTGATGATTTTAGGCTAGATTTCTGGCTTCAAGGGAGTGTTGTTTGTGATTGGATGGAAGGTAGGATTCTCGAACAAAGAGGCACAGTAAGGTGTGATAAGTTTCGAACCATTGGGCATGGAGTCACAGATTGTGGCTTGCTAGCGTTTTCTTGGTCACAAGGGGATACTGAGCGGGATAGCCACTCAGGATACAATTATCAGCCTACTGAAAGTATGGAATGAACATCAGGGATGAAAGGCAAAGGAGAATCATTTCATCATGTTGAAAAAGAGGAGAAATGCATGAATGGGATCCAGGAGCAGTTAAGAATTCCTAAACATGCACTCATATGTGAAAGAAATAGCGTAAACAAGATCATTTAAGTATACATGCTCATAACTATTTCTGAAGAAAACATCGAGAAATGCAGAAATTGAACTTAAGGTGTAATGAAAGAAATCTTAAGATATTCTTTTTTCCTACAATTTGGAAGGCGAAATGGTGGTAAAAAACATAAAAGTAAACATAGGAGAGAAACACTTATTGAATCATGTAGAAGCACAGGAATTCCGTAATCATTCCTTGGCCAAGAGAAGACATCAAGTAGTTTCACAATCCATGCTTTCAGCAATCTTTGATTATGGAAATTATGACAGCTACAATGTGAGTCTATGCTCGGAGAAAATGTTGGAAAGGAAAACTGACCAACTACTACTACCAACCAACCAACCCCTCACAACATGGTTCAGGGTGGTATTTATAAGAAAAATATCGGAAAGACATCATTACAACCGACCTAACAGGTCTGCTAAAAAACTCTTCAAAAATCTAAGTGTCGCTGGAATTAAATGAAAGTAAATCTTTTTGGTTGTGCTAGGGGCAGCTGAATTAGAAAAGGTGACAATGTGGCCCTTGGGGGCTACATGCAGTGCTGCTGGAATGATTGTGCTTTGGGAATTGCAGTTTTTCTCTGGTGTGAGTTGAATGCGCAATAATTATGATTTGAGAGCTTCAAGTTGTTTCGCCCTCTTTCTATGAATCTACTGGAAGGTATTAAATGTTCTCCTGCTTCGGGCCGCTGCTCAAGATTTTCACTGATACTCTTTGCCGCTACATTGATGGCTTCTGTCGTCGACTGATACTCTTTGACATGCTTGACGCCTGATGATTTGATCTGATACTCTTTAAACTCTGTCATTGATCTGCTGTTGTCTTTAAACCGGATCATTTTGGCACGATCAGGTGATTTTTGGGATTTTCGGCGCACAAGGGGCTCAGAAATCAAAAGATTCCCATAGTGATGCCTCTGTTTCTTGTTCTGGAGCTCCGAAGTGCGATTTTTCTTCCTGCGTGAAGTTTCGGCTTTCTGGCTGCTGACGCCGGCTGTACGGTGGATGACGTCAGCTGTGGTGGGTCCCTGGTAGAGAATGACATGGTGAGGTGCTGATGTAGGAGGTAATGCAATGAATCAGCTCCGATGTGATCGCAATATCGCATCGGCGGGGAAAGGAGGGTGCTTGAGTTGGGCATTTGGCCCTTGCGACCGCCGACCGCCAATATCGCGATATCGCGTCGGGTGGTGCCGGATGGGTCATAACTTGCATGGAGGGGAAAGTGCGATCTTGTGATGCGATATGGCTTTTAAGGTTCTGCGGAGTGTAAGGTTTTGGGCAGAAAGAGCAAGTAGGTGGGTGCTAAGGGCACTTTGAGGTTTCGGAAGGGGTTCGATTACCTGAGAGGGATTTTATACTCTGGAAGGAGTCCATTGTATCTGGGAGATGGTTTGGAGGTTAAGGGTTCTTGCTTAGTTTCTGGTAAACAGAGCAATTCCCGAGGGTACTTATGGTTATTTTTCAACCAGGGGGAGGGATATTACATAGGGGAAAATTACTTAATATTAGTAGGGGGGACGGGAAAAAATAGGGAGCTAAATAATAATGTTAGTGGTTAATATGGAGATGGTAAGAAAGCGCTAAGTTCAGGAGAGCTTAGGCTGCTGCAAGGGGGTAGGACCATTCTTTCAGGAAAGTATGGAACAACTTTGAGTGAAGCAGATCTTCACTCAAGCTAGTGTTATGAAAATGATGAAATTTGAGAGGTGTCAAGCAGATCTTGACCTCTTTTGGGGAATTTAGTTAATGATTGGGGAAAACAGAGAATGGCGGGTTAGTTATACCTCTTTTGAGCTTCTCACATAGAATTTCTTGTTGAATGTGTCCTGAATGAGATGACACCTGAAAGTCTGGAACTGATCAGCAATTAGGATTCAGCAACCTTAGCACTGCCTACCCAGCCTACTTAACAAGAATTTTTTCTTCTTTCGATTTGGGTGCACTTAGACTTGCAAACCCATCATTCATTTTTTCCTTTGATGCTTTCCTATCTACATACTACCCTTATTTCTTCCGAGGGCCCAGATTACGCTGTTGGGCTCCTCTTCTTCTCTACCTATCTAAGAATCTGCCAAGATTAAACTGTTTGGACATATTTACATTCTCTATATTCTAGAACAGGAAAATTAAACCTAGGGAGACCAAGATTAGGTTGTTTTGACCTCCCTTTAATTGAAAAATTGGTGATACCGGGATAACTTTACAAAATTTGGAAGGCAATTGAATGAACTTGAGGTAGCCTTCATCATTTGGAGACTGTTTAAGCAAATATGGAGCATTGCAGCATGCAAAGTATGACATATTTGGCCTGTAAAATGTCATCATGAAATATGAATACCCTGCTGCAGCAGGAAGCTAACAGTATTTATACACAATGTTGGTGTTTGAATAGATGCGACTATTGGGCTTCTGAGCCAACATGAGTTGTAGGTCGGCTTGATAATAATTCCATAATCAAAATAAATTCATATCTCCATGAATACATATCTGAATCGGATGATCTTTATATCAATCCTACACCTCTTGACAAGAGGAATCTAATAAAAATATTATCAGTCATGAATAAGATGATCCACATGAAGTTTAGCACTAGTTTCCAATTTTAACACTCCCTTTCAACTAGGGAGAACTTCATCTGCAATCTGTCTATCGGTCATTACTATTCATCCATCAAATGAACTACCCTGTAAATCCTGACCCTTGCAATGCTCTGCTCTATTCTACCTATTTTGTTTTTCCTTCCTCTTCCCTGTATTGAACTGTATGGCTCTGCTCTGTTATGCTCTGCTGCTTTTGTTTGAATTATGAAGAAGAAGAAATGATCGAGGATGTGTCATACTGACTCAAAGTCAGTCTCAGAGTATGTACCACTGGTCCCAAACGAGGCTCAACCAACCCGAAGTCAGTGTCATAGTGAGTACAACTCCTACCACTGGTCCCAGATTAGTAACATCCTCCATTGACTCAAAGTCAGTCTCAGAGTGCGTACCACTGGTCCCAAAACAGTAACAACTGACTCGAAGTAAGTGTCACAGATTGTACCACTCCTACCACTGGTCCCAGACCAGTGTCATTGATCCTAGATCAATGGAGCTCATCCTAGAGTAGGCAGTATGGTAGATACAACGATGCATCCATCGGTACTACTATGTTCCCTAAATTCATTTCCCTGCTAATTGATCAGATGAGAGGTACTTTCCATGAGTCCTAGACTACATCAATATGATGTTTCAACAGGAGCAATCAATCAATCCCATCCTCACAGGAGAATGTATCAATCCTACTATAATCACCATGGAGAACACATCAATCCAGGCCTCACAGGAGAACACATCAATCCTGCTACAATCACCATGGAGAATACATCAATCCAGGCCTCATAGGAGAACACATCAATCTTGCTACAATCGCCATGGAGAACACATCAATCCATTCCTCACAAGAGAACACATCAATCCTGCTACATATGAAAGTGAATCATCCTGTTCCACAAGAGAACGAATAATCTCATCCCACAAGAGAGCGAATCATCTTGTTCCATTGCGCACCACCAAGGGAGGGTGAGTTACCCTGTGGTCATATCTTACTCTAGTAAGAACCACAAGCCCTCAAAGATCCCAAAGCTCAATTTATGCAACATGCAAGACCATTATACAAGGGTTTCTTGATGACTCCAAGCCATTTGGGAAAATCACAGATTAGATCTTTCCTCAGGGCTTTGATAATGTGTATTGACCTGTACATCATCTTAATGCGATGGAACCTCCTCACTCATCAACTTACCATATCCTAAATGATGTCTATTTGCTGGAGCAATCGACAAATACGAGATTCCTCAATAATTGAATCCCACCTTTGGTTGTTACAGAGAATCACAGTGGTATGTGTTCAAACAGCTCACTGAAGAGCTTTCCCAACCAGGCAGCTTCATACGAGATCATACACATAGATATGTATCCGGTCTCGGTATTGATCATGGAAACTAACTTTTGCTTCCTGCTCATCCATTATATCGAAGCAGAATCCAAAGAGAAAAACACTAAAAAGTGCTCCAGTGATCCTCTACACTACCTACCTAATTAGCATTCGAATAATCATGCAGTTTCATATTTCTGGCACTGTATCTCAATCCATGAGAGATTGTGTCCTGAAGACATATCAGGAGATTCTTGGCACCAATCTAGTGAGGCTCAACCAAATATGAGCTCATAATGCTAACTGCGAAACATATGTTTGGATGGAGGTTCACCAAGAACATCAACGTGAATGAGTTTTTGAAACTCAGAGGCATTTCCCAAATCTGGTCTGACATCACTACCATATAACTTCTGAAAGTTAAGATCCTCAAGGTAGTCACAGGCTTGCAGTCCACCATACCAAATCTTTTCAGAATCTTCACCACATATTTTCCTTGAGATTGGGAAATTTCCCTTGGCTTTTGCCACACTTCAAGTCCTTGGTTATTCGTTTCAAATTCAAAAGCCAACTCCCTCTTACATTTGTGAATGAGAGGGTATGCACATGTTAGAAAGAGGTCATCCACATACAACACCAGTATGAGAGGCTTGTCATCTTCAACCTTAAAGTAGAGGTTAGGATCGGCTTCACCCCTAGTGAATCCCAACTTCATCAAGTAGCTATCAATCCTCTCATACCATGCTCGAGGTGCTTGCTTTAGCCCATAGAGAGCTTTCTTCAACCTGCATACATGAGATTTTCAATCATAAATCTCAAATCCTTCGGGTTGCTCGACATAGACCTCTTCTTTGATTGAACTGTGAAAGAACGTGGTCTTGAAATCCATCTGATGTAGGTTCCATCCTTGTGAAGCCACAAGGGCTATGATTAAGCGGATGGTCGTATATCTGGAAAAAGGTACAAATATCACATCATAGTCTATACCTTCCTTCTGGGAGAAACCACGAGCAACAAAACGAGCCTTATACTATTTTGTACTTCCATCTGCTGCAGCTTTATCTTGTAAAGCCATTTTGAGGTAACAATTATCTTGTCCTAGGGTCTGGGAACTACTTTCCAGACATCATTCTCCATAATGGTCATAGCATCCTTCCATACTTGATGCTTGACGACATCTGAGAATGATGAAGGCTCATTTTGTATGATTGTGCTCATATTGGTCAGGTATCCCTGAATCTGTTGGGTTTCTTACTTTCACGGAAGGTTCATCAGGGTGTAGCATGTATTTTAGCATCATCAAATATCCCCCTAAGTGATGAAGGCCTCTTCATGGAAGAGGAAGGCTCAGGTGGATAAATAGGATCCATCGGTTCTTCCACATGAGGCATTGTTACATCATCTACCCATAGAGACAACTTCCATAATCGTATGGTGCCACACCATTTTTCTCTGGAGTATGTGGTGTAGTAGTCTCCCTCTTAATGCCAACCTCAAGTATGCCTGTGTGAACCAACTGTAATATATCGGAGGCTTTGCTTAGACTTGAAGGGAATGGTCCCCTTTTGAGCTTTCCTTTGGCACATCCCGAACATACAACTTCTTTTTCTACTCGGAATTTTAGCATCGCTGTTACCATATGTCTTACATCAGGTATATCTTTCCAATGAAGGTGGGCAAACCTCCAATGCCAAAGTTCGGACTGAAGAGATGTTTCATAAGACATGACACCTACCGACTTTCATCGACCTGATATAATGAATCAACATGAAACCCAAGAGTAAAGGCATCTTTAACATTATTTTTCGATACATGTACCTCGCTATCGTTGAAGGTTACCTTGAAGCCTTTGTCTTCCATTACTGAGATGGACACCAAGTTCTTTCGGAGGTCAGGTGCATTTAATACATCCTAGAATTTGTAGCCATCTTGAATGGTTGTCCTCTTCCTTGATTTCCAACATTCCTTTTACCTCTGCTATTGAATTTTACAACCCTTCGATTACCATGAGAGGGATTTTGATCATCATCATGGTGAGATTCCATTCTATCAGGGCATTCCCTTGCCTAGTGAAATGCTTTATTGCAAATGTAACATCATCCTTTTCTTCCACCCTTAGGTCCAGCCTTTCCTTCCGATTTAGACTCAAAATTATTTTTTTTCTTAGCATGAGAACGAAAGGCAACAAAAGGACCTTTCGGCAAGGTGGTGGGCTCCAGTATTGCAGCAATAATGCTGCAACTCCTGGGATTCCCTTCTTTACTTTTGTCAACCCGGTAGTTCGTAACAAACTTGGAAGCGATGGTGCTGTATGCACAAGTACTAGCTCTTGCTGCAGCTATCACTTGGTCAGCTGGCACAAGTCTACTAGGAGCTTAAGCCAACTAATGGTGGGCTCCAGTATTGCAGCAATAATGCTACAACTCCTGGGACTCCCTTCTTTACTTTTATCAACTCGGTAGTTCATAACAAACTTGGAAGCAACGGTGCCGTATGCACAAGTACTAGCTCTTGTCGCAGCTGTCACTTAGTCATCTGGCACAAGTCCACTAGGAGCTTAAGCCAACTTCTATGAGCTCTGAGAAGAAGCTTTTTAATTGATGGATGAAAGCTAACTCGAAGGAAGCTAATCTGCTTGCGAAAAGAAACGTAAAAGCTGAAAGAAAGCATAAACCCTAGCAAACCCTAATTCTACCAGCTAGTCCTACTGATGCAAAGAAGAGAATGCAAGCTACTGAAAGAGATGTCATTACTTCTAGGAAGGTAAAATACATGTGTCTAGACTACCTTTATCTGAAGAACACATCTTTTTGTATTTTTCAAGAAGTTGTCAAAATTATCATGCATAGGCTTGCACTGTCCTTGACTGTGCAGAGGTGGATCAGCGAGGAGAAATTCTTGGAAGAGGCCGGGAAGGTTCAGAGACGGCCTAAGGGGTCCCTAACACCCTTCCAGAGAGTTTCACAGAGTTTGGCTATCAAGAAACCTCATTTGTGAGCTTCTAAAGGAAGTCTGCAGGGGTTCTACAAGATGTTCAAGAATTTCTATAGGATGTTCAGAAATTTCTACAGGATGCTCAGAAATGGGATTTTGGAGGATGGAGGGGTGAGGAAAGATGAAGGAGTGGGTATGGAGGTAGGATAGGGGTTTGAAGTGGTCCAAGGACTAGTGGATGGAGTTGAGAGAAGGTGTAGATGGTTGAATTTGTTCTAAGAGGGATGAAACAATGTTGGCACAAAGAGGTAGGGTTATGTGAGCAAGATGACAAACGTGAGGCAAGAAAACCTAGTTAGGAGATGGAACGGATGGGTCTGGTGAAGTTTGGGTGGATGAGGAAGTGGTAAAGGTGCTATGCAATGTATATTTCCAATTGAACCAATAAAGACTTGCAAGTAATCAAAGACCTAGTTATACCAACCTAATCTGATCTAGCTAACAGTAAAGTGAATGAACAGAGCTTTATTTGCAACGAAAGCATGTATATTAACTATGAAACGAAACATTCAAAGATCTGAACATGTAACCAACTTCTGTAAACAAAAATCGTACACTAGTGATTGCATGGCAAAGCAAAAATAGTGTTTTTGTTTGGGATAGCAAAGTTACTTTGATCCTAGCCCCTGATCCTATGAGGGAGAGGTGAAACCAAAGCTACTTGTTGGCCTTTTTCTGAAGCTTTTTCCCTGTTGATATCCTATCAACTTAATGTAAACATCAAAAGCCTTTCTAACCATCAACAATGACCTAGTTAATCAGCACAATTTAATTTGCCTAACAAAAATAATTTTGCAAATGCATAAAGGAGAAACAACAATGCATAAAGGAGAAATAAAAATACATAAAGGAGGCCTTGGCTCTCAGGTTGAGCCCAAACCTAAGAGTTATGGCTCCTATAAAGAACTCAGAGCCGATACAAAATAGGACTTCTTGTCATTATCAAAAAATATCCATAAACCGAAAGTTATGCCACAATGGCTACAAGAAAACGAGCTAAAAGTGACAGCACCATAGTGCAAAAAATGCAAAAGTTTCAAAAGTAAACTACAAAAGATGAGGCCTTATTATTTATACATCATGAGGGGCCTATCAGTCCTCCTAAATTCAAGGGACTCGGTTGTCCCAACTGCTAGTAGACAGTCCCTTTTCCAAAATATCTTTGGCTGCCTTTAGGATCCATTTTTGTGGCCTGTGAGCTCGGAGTTGAGGTTGGATATCCCAAGGAAGGGCCATTTAATCTCAGAGACAACCCCCCTACGAATCCTCACCTCAAGCTTGGCTGTCACCTAGCCCATGATTGCTCAGTTTTGCTCCAACATTTGTCCAAAAAACCTGAAATAACCACGTATTATCCTCCTAGGTAGAGTGACCACCCTTATTCATTTAAATGACATAAACATACTAAAAAAATGCATAATCTATGAAAAATGGAGGATTGAACAAGGATTGATCAGGGACAGTTAGGCAAAATGAGCCCAATAAGTTACCCCATTCGGGGTTCATCATCACCCCCCTACTAAATGGGTTGCTCATCCTCTGAGAAATTAGTCCAGCTCCTCATCCTTGATTGCCTTGATCGCCTCCCTCACATCCCAGGCTTCTGAAGTAATATCTTCTTCACTGTCATGGAATCCAACCTTCCTTTCCACCTCTTCCCACTACTTATGCTCCTCTTCTTCTGTGCCTCCTTCTAACAACACCAAAAGCAAAGGTGGACTTAACTTGACTCCTATCCAGCTAGCCTGAAGATTCTGCATAGACTTTTTGTAGAGAGGCACTCATGCCAATGCCTCCCTCATTCTAGTTGGGTTGTGGTATTCTGTGATTTTGAGGCTGTGGGACAATGTGTTCCACCTACGGGTGCAAGCATGAACACAGTTTTCCCCTAATAGTCACTCCATGTCCTCAAAATGTGCTATGGACTGAGCTTGATGATCCATGTAATCTAGCAGGGCCTTAGAATTGTTTGCTAGGTGCTGGTGGGCAGATATCAATGCTAAGGGATCCCCTGGCTTCGCCCTAATCAGTAGCGGTTCCTGTAGTTCCTGGTCCATGACATTTCTGACCTTTGCTGCTCTCTTTTCTTCATGGTTTAGCCACGAGGTCATGGCCATAAGCTGCATGTCCCCTACTATAGTGTTGGGGTCCCACAAGGTCATGTTGGGAAGGGAAAAATTATGAAGGTAGAACTCTAATAGCTTGGCCTTGTCTTCTAACAAACTGATGTTATGTAAAGCCATGAATTGTTGGGGGTTTTGGATTTGAGTGATACCTCTCTGTGCCAAAGTGTTGATCTAAAATTGCAGCCACTGATCCCTGAGGTATAGGGCGTAGGATTTGGCCGGCTGCTTACACTGTAGAGCTTCCATTGCCCAATTGGCCATGCAGGCCAGTTGGGCCTCCTTCTCTTGTATCTGATGTTTGAGAGACTGTATCTCTAGGCCTACTTTCAATTCGTTTTCCTGTAGTTGCTGATTTAGTGTCTCAATTTCAGCTTGCATTCCTTCCTTTCTCTAAGGTTCTTTTTTGGTATCTTTGGTTGTTGTGGCCTCCTCTTGTTGCTGTTGTTCTCCCAAGAGGTGAGGCATGTCTTCTTTCCTCTATCCTTGTAGCTATAGCTGCTGTCTAAGCAGCTCATTCTCTTCCCATAGCTTGGCCTGCTAGTAGCTCTCCACATGTCGTACCCTTGCCAATTCTCTTTGGGTATCCTTGAGATTCTCCTCCAGAGGACCTATATCTGCCACACCCTTGGATTTAGCGATCTTCATCCAAGTGTGGGTCCTCACTCTTTCTTCCTCTAGTGCTAGGAAAAGTGGCATTGTGAATTTTTGGGGAATGATCTTCCCAGCCTCTAAGAAGTTATAGTAAGAGCCCAGGCTGGGCTGGGGGCTTGGTTCCATAATGGTATCATCCTTCTCTTCCTCTAGTGATGAATTGGCTGCTTTTTCCTCCATATTTTCGGTCTCCTTCAGCCTAGCCAATTTTTCCTGTAGAGCAGCCTTAGCATCTTGTAGAGAGGCCTCTGAGTTCAACCTTTCCATGTTTTCTTTCCATGTGGATTTCTTCGGGCTTCCCCGCTCATATGTGACGGATGTCGTCTTTTGTTTGGATGGGGTGTCTTCAATTGTAATTGGTCCTTTGGACTGTTTCTCTTTTGGTCTGTCAGTTTTAATCCTCGTGCTTCTTCTTGCCTTAAAATACATGGAAGGCTCCCTCTTCCACTTTTCTATTTGCTTTGGAGATGTGCTGAGGGCAGCCAGTACAGCTGCTGCCTCCCTAGCTAGAATCTCAGGAGATTCTTCCTTCCCTTTCCCTTTTTCCAGACTTCTTGTAGAAAGTCCTGTGCTGATAGTTTTCTGGCTTCATGTAGAAGCAGTTTTTGGACTTCCTGTAGAAATGGACTTCTGGCTTCCTGTAGAAAGAGTTAGCACTATTTTGGCCTACTTGGCTGGGGGTGCCTTCTCCTTTAGTTTGGATGTGGCTGCCTTAGGTGTGCCTGCACTTGCTTGGACTTTTTCAATCCTTTCTGCCCCACTCTGCAATCTCTTCTCCCTCGGTGTTTGTGTCATTTTTCCACCCACAGTTTTTGCCTCATAAGCTTGGCCTTTCTCTCGTTTCTCTTTTTGTCCTTGCTTTGGTGGTCTACTCGAGGTTTCCTGACCCTTGGCTTTCTTTTCTACCTCAATGTGCTCATTTTGCTCGCTACTGGAGGAAGTGAGTTCCTTGGCCAAAATTCGGATATCGTCATCCTTAGACATATTGCGAAAAATCTCCCAAGAGAGAGGGACAATATAGGTATGGTGTGCATCTTCTACTAGAAGCTTGATAAGCCCATGATGGACCAACTGGCTTGGTGTCCCTTCCTTCAGTTTTGTGGCACACTCAATCAAGGATTGCAGGAGGAAGTAGGGGATGCTCAACTTTTGTTCTGTGGGTAAATCCATTTTGTGCCTGAGTTTAGTTAGTAAATGGAAGTGATACCCATATACAATATTGAACCGCCCCTCACAAGTAATATATTTCATAATCTGAAGGTTGACTTCGCTCCAAAATGGCTATAGGCTGGTTCTTCGAACCCCATTCTTATCCTCTGAAAATTGTTCCTCTGGTAGGAAGAATTCCTTTTTGGCTTTTTTGCCCAATTTCCTCTCCTCTTTATCCCAGGGTATCCCCAATGGTAGATCAGTGACTCTGCTAATGAGTCGTGGGGTGAGCTTTAGGGTCAACCCTATGAAGTTTACAGTGGCTAGTGTCTTTGATTTAGGCTTCAGTGACCTTAGGAACTCCTCTTTTACTTCATCATCGTGACCTTGAATTCTATCACAGAAGGTCATCCAATTTGCATGAGTAAATAGGTCTACCACCTCAGGAGTTTCTCGTAGTTTCTTGGAATCCGAGGGTTCCTTTCTGATAAACCCTCTTGGCATGGTGAAAAAATGCTCTGTTCTGGCTTTTGCTTTGATCAGAAAGGGAATTCTATGTACGTTTTCTCCTCAGAACGTTGAAAACAGTATCCCTCAGGTCACTTTGTATCAATTCCCCGGTTTTAAAACTCGACTGCCTGCGTACAGAAGGACGACTCTGGTTTCCCTAAACAGAGTGTAGAGCTGAATTCCACCCCCCAGCATACATATAACCATGTAAAATTCACATTTTTTCACACAGGTTAGCCCTGACAGTGTTTTAACTTTTCTACAGGAGGAATTTTCTTTAGGACCTGTGGAGAAAATCTTGAACGCAAAGCCACAAAGAAATTTCATGCAACCACAAGAAAACTGCTATTTTGATTCACAGACAGACTTGCTTTTAATTTTCCTACTCCAGCACGTCGAATTCACCACCTTTTGAAATACCATGCATGGGAATGATGTGTTCGGGCCTACCTCTCTTCGAATTTCCAACCTCGATGTAGACAGTCCAGGTTTCTCTGTTATGTCGGGTTTCCTGTAGGGCTCCTTCCTATAGAAAGCTTTTCTGGCTTTTGGAAGACATAACGGTGCTTCTAGACAAGTATGAGATGTAGAAGGACGTTGGAATGGGCCGAGAAGCTTGGGCTAACAAACTACAGAGGAGGAGGACACATACTCTGCTACAAAAATGGTTGCAAGTGCAAATGACAATGGTTCACCGTGAGTTATTCAGTCGAGCAATTTGAATTACTGCACAATTCATGGTGTGGGGGTGAGCTGTCCAGGATGATCCGTTAGCCAACAACACTGCCATCATTCTTTGGCGTGTCTCTGACCGCCAAATCCTTTCTCTGCCATTAACCGCCGCCATTTCTGCCAAACTATCAATTCTCCCCAACTGGACACTTCCCACATTTCAACTACCTGTCTCTTTGGCATAACCGGGCTCATTCGGATCCCACGAGGCCATCCGACTGGCTATGGGTGGCTAGTTGACTGGCCACCAAACTTGTTGAATCCACACATTTCACAGTCATGCAAATTTTAGAGTATAGTTCATGCAATTCGACGAATAAAGTTAGACACTTACATGTGTGGCCGTGGACGTGCTCTGCAGGCTTCGGGACATGGAATGTTGGATTTTCTTGTTGTTGCTTCATGCATGGGCATTGGAGCTCCTTGTTCATTGGCTAATGCTAGATGCAAGACTTCAGGACCCGACCCTCTGGTTGTAGATGCTGCATGCACCGACTTTGTTTGATTTGAGCTGCTGGTGTCTCCATAGTATGTGCTCCAACCGGATCAGTTGCTACAGGATTCCTGTAGGACATCCTGTAGCTACTTCTCCTCCTAGGATGCATGCTTAAATGAGAAAGATTGCATTCACGGATGAAGGGTCCTGATGGAGCCTTGACAGGTAGAGTGTGCGAGCCTCTGCATGCTTGATTTGTTACTTGGAGAAAAAAAAAAATTAATCTGAGGAAACAGAACTCTTGTATGACTATGCAGGAATACATAACCAGATTGCTGCAATGGTAGTGGAAGGAGATGAAACAAGTGGTGGATGGAAGAAAAGGGTGGTTGCATGCCCCATCAACAGATTTCAAGCTTCAAATACCTCTCCAGAATAGATTCTGGCCTGCCCAAAGGCTCTACAGGATGTTTCCTGTAGAAATGCAGAACTTCCTGTAGAAAGTCCTGAAACTTCCTGTAGAAGGTTGAACCTCGACCAAATTGTGTCCAAATCCTGAAAAAAATGAGTGTCCATGGAGGGAGTGTCTGTGAGGATGCCT
>APFE030412309.1:149147-163674 GCA_000404065.3 Pinus taeda
AATGGCAAACAAATGTGTTTAAGGGCCTACCTCATGTCCAACGCAAGTTCGAAGATTCCTTCGCTCCTTTGATCCAAGTAAGTTCCTTTGTCGCAAACCTGCAAGCACAAACAAGGCAAACGATTAAATAGCACCTGAATATCCAGTATTATAAAACATATTTTAAATGAAAGTAAAGGAGTCCATGAAACAAATAACATGAGATACTTGTTGAGAAAAATGAGCTTGATTGTATTAATTCAAAAGGAGAAGAACTTTACAACCTTTTCCTTGATGCTGTACAAGCTCCTCCCAGGGTCCAACAAGAAGTCTCCTCTACTTTGACAACCTTCACTCACTCCCCAATGAAGCCAAAAAGGTATGTGATCTCTCCTCTTAAGCTCAAATAGGAAGTCTTGATTTCACTAGCATTTACCCTCAAAATTTTAGCTTCTAACCTCCCCAGCCACTAACCCAATGCCTCAATTTATATTGCAATGGAGATCAGTTACTAGGTCCTCCTTCAAAGGGATAGAATCCTCCTTCAAAGGGATAGCTCCTCCTAACAAGGGATTAGCTCCTTCTCTTTTGGGATGCATGAACCACTTTGGAGTGAACAATCCACGTCAAAAATTCCTTCTAGAAACATCTAGAATTAACCCAAAGTGAGTTTTTTAAGATAAAAATTGTGCCTTTTGACTTTCACGGGGGTACACACCCTCCCCTTTACATACAGAGCGTATAAGTACGCAGGTACTCTGAACAAAAGGTGTGGGCCCGCAGGCAAAAGTGAGAGAAAGTGCAGAACCAGAGTTACATTGCTTTTTTGATGTCTTTCTCTCATTTCTAAAGCTTGTTTTGAAGAGCTGAAGTCTAAGACTTGCTTAGGAAGCTGGCATAGGTGGTGATAGACCCATACCGATTGCAAATAATCAAGGTGACGATATTTTTGTGTAACACCAGGGAAAAACCCCACAATGTGTGAGGAAACCCTTTGATAAAATCTTATTTTATCTTCAATAATACATTAGAGAGAAATAGTAAAATAAATTTGATTTATATCAGTAGTAGCAAACCCTAGATCAGCAACATCAGCATTAGAGACTTCATCTTCAAAACTAGGGCAGTCAATATCTCACAAACTGACTGTCGGATCGGCTTGATTCCACCACCAAAAGTTACGGCCTTTAGAGGAGGTTCAAATGAACCTACAATGCAGTTCATATGAGGATATATTCTGGTACACGAAAGTCAAACTTCACTTCTGCAGTTGTAGCTTCAGTTTCAGCAGCTTCCTTCAAACTAGGGCAGTCAATATCTTGCAAACCGTTCGTCGGATTGACTTGATTCCACCACCAAAAGTTGTGGCTTCCATAGGAGGTTCAAATGAAACTACAATGTAGTTTATATTAGGAGATATTCTGGTCCACGTAGGTCAAACTTCAGTTCTGCAGCTGCAGCTTCAATTTCAGCAACTTCCTTCAAACTAGGGCAGTTGATATCTTGCAAACCGTTTGTCGGATTGACTTGATTCCACCACCAAAAGTTGCAGCTTTCAGAGGAGGTTCAAATGAACCTACAGTGTAGTTCAGATGAGGAGATATTTTTGTCCACGTAGGTCAAACTTTACTTCTACAATTGCAACTTCAGTTTTAGTAGCTTTTGGCTTCACATGTGTGAGGGGGAGACCGTTTTTTGCACAGTAGAGAAGAGACTCTTTTCTGCACAATAGAGAGAGAGAGATGTGATGAGATGATTGAATTCAAATGAGGAAATATTCCTCCTATATTTATACACAACATTGGTGTTTGAATAGATGCGACTGTTGGGCTTCTGAACCTACATGATTTGTAGGTCGGCTTGATAATAATTCTATAATCAAAATAAATTCATATCTCCATGAATACTCATTGGAATCGGATGATCTTTATATCAATCCTACACCTCTCGACAAGAGGAATCTAATAAAAATATTATCAGTCATGAATAAGATGACCCAGAGGAAGTTTTTTTCCCTATTTTCCAATTTTAATATAGAATCAACATATTCTTCTTTGCAAAAGAATACCAGCGAGAATCCATCTTTGAGGGTACAAGTGGAAAGACATCAAGAAGCTGCAGCTAGTTTGGAGAATACAACAAATTATGGTCTGGAGAATACAAAATATTCTGGTTTGGATAATAAAATAGATTTTGGTGACAAAACACATACTATGCCATCTACATCAGCCTTATTCATTAAATATCTCATCGCAGCATGATCAATATGTAAAAATGTTTGATAACTAGTGATGTAGTGTCGGAACTTGTTTAGGGAATGGACTACGGCCAGGAATTCTTTCTTGGTCACAGTATAGTTCATTTCTACCTTGGACAGGTTTTTGCTGACAAAGTATATGGCATATGGAATTTTCTCCTCAACTTGTCCTAAGGCTGCCCCTATGGCTTTGTTCGAGGCATCAGTGTGGATGTGGAAAGGTAGGGCCCAGTTTGGGCCTCTCAAGATCGGGGCAGACACTAACTTATCTTTCAACTCATTCAGAGCCCCTTGACAGTCGTCAATCCATTTAAACTCAAAATCTTTTCCTAAGCGGTCAAACAACAGCGAGGCTATCTTGCTGAAATCTTTAATGAATCTTCTATAATATCCCGCTAAGCCTAGGAAACTATGAACATCTCTTACCTTCTGAGGAGGTGGAACCTTTTTGATGATAGCAATTTTGTTAGGATCCACCTGTAATTCTTGACGAGAAATGGTATGACCTAACACGGTCACTTCAATCATCAGGAATTCACATTTTTTAGGACTGAGGGACAGGTCATCTCAATGCACTTGTTTAAAAATTTTCCTAGGTTGGAAAAGGCTTCTTGGAAGTTAAACCCATAAGGAGTAAAGTCATCCATATAGATTTCCACCAAATCATGAACCAGCTCAGCAAAGATGCTCAATATAGCGCTCTAAAAAGTGCAGGAGCATTGCATAGCCCAAAGGGAAGGACTCGATAGGCAAAGGTACCCCATATAAAAGTGAAGATGGTCTTATCTTGGTCCTCCAGGTTGATTTGGATCTGATTATACCTGCTGAACCCATCTAGGAAAGAGAAGAACTTCTTCCCTACCACTCCATCCAACACTTGATCTATGAAAGACAAAGGGAAGTGGTATTTCTTGGTGGCTTTTTTCATCTCCCTGTAATCTACATAGATTCTCCACTTCCCATTTTTCTTGGGTACCAACACCAAAGGGGAAACCCATTCGTTTTCCGAGATGGCGTAGATGAATCCTGCATCCAACAATTTTTGTAATTCCTCTTTAACGATGTCCTTAAGGGCCGGATTCATTCTCCTTTGAGGCTGCCTGACTGGTTTATAGTCCTCTTTAATGTAAATATGATGGGTACAGACCGAAGGATGGATTCCTTTCATTTCCTTATAGCTCCAGTCAAAATCCTCTAAGTGGCGGTTCAAAAGGCTACATATCTCTTTTTCCTAAGAGGGAGAGAGAGAGGAGCTGATCTTGAAAGTTCTTTCAGGGCCAAACTCAACATTCTTAACTTTGGGAGAGGTCAGATCAGTCACACAGAGGTCCACTAAAGCACTGGCTTGGGTATCTTCCACCAACTCTTCTAAGGACAGTGCACCGGGAGGAGGATTTTGGATTAAGTTCTCAATCAAATCATCCTTGGTTTGAGGACCTCCCCTGGTGGACTCCACTATGCACAATGGTGAAAAGTAGACCTTGTCCTCATCTCCTTCTACCAACTAGAGTGGTAAGTCCTGTTCTAGCAGAGGTTGGGCAGGAGGGTATAGGACCAACTGTTTATACATGGACCCATTCTTGATGGTCATGCTTCCCGCTCGACAACTGATGTAAGAAACCGCAGTAGCTAGCCAGGGCCTTCCTAAAATGAGGGGATATCCAGTGAGTTTTGCCTTTGGTTGAAGGACCAAGAAGTCCGTAGGGTACTCCCAAGAGTCAACAGAGACCAAGAAATCTTCCATAATCCCTTCGGGGGTCACCGTGGAGTGGTTTGCCAACTATGGTACTATCGAGGTCTTCCTTAAGGAACTCTGAAGGTTGAGTTTAAGCATGGTGTCCCTGGTCATCACATTAATGGCAGCCCCTAGATCAATCAAGGTGTGGGGGATGATGGTGCCATTGATGTGAACATCAACTACAGGACTCCCAGGGTCCAAATACTTTGGACAGATTACTTGCCCCAACATAAGATCACACAATTGTCCTATGACATTGATAGTTGAGGCATCTCTCTTTCGCCTACCTAGGTGCCTGAAACACTTCTCCTTAATCAATTTGTTGTATATCAGTACATATTTTATGGCCTGGAGAAGTGGTATTTTCACACACAATTGCTTGAGTTCTCCCAGAAGCTCAGTCTCCTCTGGGTTGGGTTGCGTGGTTACTGTTAGTCACTTAGGAAAGGGTGGAATGGCTTTGGGTTCACTTTCCTATTTCTCTTCCTCCTCCTCTAGGGGAGGAGTTTGGTGCTTTGGAAGGACCTTCCCAGATCGCAGGTTGATCTCCTGGATCTCCACAGCATAGGTAGGGCATGTTGTCTCCCCAATATATACCTGCTAGGCCTGTCTCTTGTTGGGGTTCGGGTTCGGTTGAGCAGGCATCTGGGGTTGTCTTGGAGGAGCAGGAGGTAATGGTTGTGGTTGAGCTAGTGGTGGAGGCAAAATGGTGGGAGGAGGGATGTATTGAGGCCTCCACCCTAGTTGAGGTGCATTCCATTGAGGTTGTGGCTGGGCATGTGAGTGAAACGAATGAGAAGTAGGTTGAGTATGGTATGGAGATGGATAAGACCACGGAGGAGGTGCGGACCATGAAGGATGAGAATGGGGGCCCCAAGAAGGTATATGAGCGGATTGGTTGGGGTTATAATAAGCTTGGGATGTCCCTTGCATCCCCTATTGGTAAGGTTTGGGCCCATGTGGCCTCCTTTGGTTGAGGAAGTAGAGAGGTTCAGTAGCCGCCTCAGTCCCTAGGTACATGGCTTTAAATCCAGGCAAGGTAGGGCATTGGTTGGTGGGGTGGTCTTCCTCACCAATGAAACATACCTCTACTGAGTGCAATGGACACTCATTCTTAGGGTGCTTCCTCATGCGTCTGGGACAAAAAATGGCCAAAGCCCTCTCAGCTTCCTCTTCCTTTTGTTCAATTCGGAAGGTATCAAGTTGCATGGCAATAGTCTGTCTCATCTAACTTTTTAGGTCTTCCATCTGATTAGCAAACTCATGCTTGGAGAAGGTGGTACTAGCTGAAAGTGGATTCCCCCTACCTCTCTTCTGGGCTACCCTAGAATGGTTTCTAAACACGGTCTTTATGTCCTCATAAGGTAGTTGGTAGATGTCCCCTCCAGCCAGCATGTGAAGGGTATCTAGAAGGTCTTCGGGGACTCCTCGAAGCAGAACCAACTTCAGAGATTCTAGGTCAAGTGTGCACCTGGCCCGTTTATAACTAAGTTGGAACCTTTCCTCATAATCTTCTAAAGACTCATCGCTTCCCATGGTCATCCAAAAGATCTCTCCCTTGGTTTCCTTAGACCTACGGTGGTCCCAGTATTTGGTGTTAAAATCTTGTTGCATCTGAGCCCAAGTGGCGATACTTCCAGGTAACCCCATGAACTAGCATAATGTTGCATCCTTGAGGGTAGAGGGAAAGAGTTTCAACTTTTGCGCATCCTCAGCATAGTCGTAAGTTCGACAAAGGGTAGCAAACTCAAACAAGAAGGTATCAGGGTCTTCAGTAGTCAATCCATGGAAGTGAGGTAAAGATGAGGGACTTATGTTTTTCATTTTCATGACTCCATTGGTCTCTCGGATGGGAAAGGCACCTTCTATTCTCTCATCTTCTTTTCTACCGTTTCGGTTTTCAGCCATGGCTTCAAATGGAATGCTCTATGGCTCTTCTTCTGTTATAGGATCTTAGTATATCTCAGGAGGTTCACCTATAGGTTCTTCTGGCTCACTGTTACCAAAGAAGAGAGAAGGTTGAATCAGTGATGTGGTGTGGGTGTTGGGTAGAAATTTTCCAGTTTTATCTCTATTCCTACGAGGCATGAAATGGAAAGATTTTTTTTTTTTTGGTTGCTTTTGTTTTTTCCACTGGTACCTGCAAAAATAAAATAGATTGAACTGCAACTAATTATTTTGATGAAATGAAAATGTGGAATGGAAATGAAAATAGGAAAGGACTAATTTATTTTGCTGGAATTAATTTGCGGAATTGAATTGCTAAGATACTCTTGTAGAATTGAAATTGCGGAATTTAAATGCTAAGCTACGCTTGCATAATTGAAATTTCAAAATTGAAATGCTAATCTATGAAAGCAGGAAATGTCTACTCTACTTTTGTGGAAATGAAATTGCAGAATGGAAATGAAATAAACTACTCAACAGAAGGTTGTAGTAGAAAATAGAAGAAAAGTAGCAATCACAAATACTCTGATGCTTCCCCGGTAATGATGCCAAAAAGGATGGTGGGCTCCAGTATTGCAGCAATAATGCTGCAAGTCCTGGGACTCCCTTCTTTACTTTTATCAACTCGGTAGTTCATAACAAACTTGGAAGCGACAGTGTTGTATCCACAAGTACTAGCTCTTGCCACAACTATCACTTGGTCAGCTGGCACAAGTCCGCTAGGAGCTTCAGCAAACTAATGGCGGGCTCCAGTATTGCAGCAATAATGTTGCAGCTCCTGTGACTCCCTTCTTTACTTTTATCAACCCGGTAGTTCGTAACAAACTTGGAAGCGACGGCATTGTATGCACAAGTAATAGCTCTTGCCACAGATGTCACTTGGTCAGCTGGCACAAGTCCCCTAGGAGCTTAAGCCAACTTCTATGAGCTCTTATAAGAAGCTTTTTAATTGATGGATGAAAGCTAACTCGAAGGAAGCTAATATGCTTGCGAAAAGAAACTGAAAAGCTGAAAGAAAGCGTAAACCCTAGAAAAACCTAATTCTACCAGTTAGTCCTACTGATGCAAAGAAGAGAATGAAATCTACTGAAAGAGATGTCATTACTTCTAGGAAGGTAAAATACATGTGTCTATACTACCTTTATCTGAAGAACACATCTTTTTGTATTTTTGAATAAGTTGTCAAAATTATCATGCATAGGCTTTCACTATCTTTGACTGTGGAGAGGTGGATCAGCGAGGAGATATGCTTGGAAGAGGTTAGGAAGGTTCAGAGAACGCCTAAGGGGCCCCTAACACCCTTCCAGAGAGTTTCGGAGAGTTTGGCTATCAAGAAACCTCATTTGTGAGCTTCTACAGGAAGTCTTTAGGGGTTCTACAAGATGTTCAAGAATTTCTACACGATGTTTAGAAATGGGATTTTGGAGGATGGATGGGTGAGGAAAGATGAAGGAGTGGGTATGGAGGTAGTATAGGGGTTTGAAGTGGTCCAAGGACTAGTGGATGGAGTTGAGAGAAGGTGTAGATGGCTGAATATATTCAAAGAGGGTTGAAACAATGTTTGCACAAATAGGTAGGGTTATGTGGGCAAGATGACAAATGTGAGGCAAGAAGCCCCAGTTAGGAGATGGAACAAATGGATCTGATGAAGTTTGGGTGGATGAAGAAGTTGTAGAGGTGCTCTGCAATGTATATTTCCAACTGAACCAATTAAGACTTGCAAGTAATCAAAGACCTAATTATACCAACCTAATCTGATCTAGCTAACAACAAAGTGAATGAACAAAGCTTTATTTGCAAGGAAACCATGTATATTAACTATGCAAAGAAACATTCAAAGATTTGAACATGTAACCAACTTCTGCAAATGAAAATTGTACACTAGTGATTGCATGGCAAAGCAAAAATAGTGTTTTTGTTTGGGACAACAAGGTTACTTTGATCCCAGCCCCTGATCCTATGAGGGAGAGGTGAAACCAAAGGTGCTCGTTGGCCTTTTTCTGAAGTTTTTTCCCTGTTGATATCCTACCAACTTAATCTAAACATCAAAAGCCTTTCCAACCATCAATAGTGACCTAGGTAATCAGCACAATTTAATTTGCCTAACAGAAATCATTTTGCAAATGCATAAAGGAGAAACAACGATGCATAAAGGATAAATAACAATACATAAAGGAGGCCTTGGCTCTCAATTTGGTCCCAACCCTAAGAGCTATGGCTCCTATAAAGAACTCAGAGCTGATACAAAATAGGACTGCTTGTCATTATCAAAAAATAGCCATCAACCGAACGTTATGCCACAATGGCTACAAGAAAACGAGCCGAAAGTGACAGCACTATAGTGCAAAAAATGCAAAAGTTTCAAAGTAAATTATGAAGGCTGAGGCCTTCTTATTTATACATCATGAGGGGCCTAGCAGGCCTCCTAAATTCAAGGGACTTAGCTTTCCGAACTGCTAGTAGACAGTCCCTCTTCGCAAATCTGCTTGGCTGCCTTTTGGATCCATTTTGGTGGCATGTGAGCTCGGAGTTGAGGGTGGAGATCCCGAGGAAGGGCCATTTAATGTTAGAGACAACGCCCCTATGAATCCTCTCCTCAAGCTTGGCTTTCACGTAGCCCATGATTTTTCGGTTTTGTTCCAATATTTGTCCAAAAAAACTTGAAATAACCACGTATTAGCCTCCTAGGTAGAGTGACCACCCTTATTCATCCAAATGACATAAACATACTAAAAAAATGCATAATGTATGAAAAATGGAGGATTGAACAAGGATTGATCAAGGACAGTTAGGCAAAATGAGCCCAATAAGTTACCCAATTCAGGGCTCATCACAAGGGCATTTCTTGCCCTTGTTTCTTCTAGAATGCATCTAGCCATTAATTCCTTGAAACCAGGATTTACATGATTGTTTAGAAGAGTATTCCTGAACATGTACCATTCACATGGTAATCCTCCAAGAGACTTGAGTGCAATTTCCCTATCAATAATAGTCTCCCCAATAGATAGGAGATCGTTCTTAATCTTGGTGATTCTTAAGAAGTATGCTTGCATAGTCTCATCTTTACCCTTCTTGATTTCCCTCAACTTATTTCTAAGAAACAAAACTTTATTTGCATCATTAACTTTAAATAAACTCACTAGTCTATCGTAGATTTCCTTGGATGTGTTCAGGTCAGAGGTTTAGGCCACCAAGTGCTTGTCGATGGTGTTCCGGATGATCTTCTTTGTTTTGACTTCTCCAGTCTTCCATTTGTACTTGGCAGCAGCGGATGCATTTGATCTAGGCTCAGCAATATTGCCTCTCACATGGCCCAACACTCATTATTCTTCTAGGATAGCCTTGCCTATCTTCTCTTTGGTGATTGCTCTTGCTCTTGCTCGGGATTTTTCTTCACCTCAGCTTTAATACCATCTTAAGTTATGGTATATTCTATGCTTATAAAAATTTACTTATTTTTCTTATTATATTCTATATATTAGCAATCACACATACATAAATTAAAGTGCCGATAGAACATTAAATGATCGACAGAAAACAAGCCAAGACAAGAGACACAAGATGTGGCGGCTAGCCAGGGACAAACCCCACAATGTGTGGGGAAACCCTTTGATCAAATGTTATTTTATCTTCAATAATTAAGTAGAGAGAAATAGTACAATAAATTTGATTTATATCAGCAGTAGCAAACCCTAGATCAACAGCATCAACATTAGAGACTTCATCTTCAAAACTAGGGCAGTCGATATCTCACAAACTGACTGTCGGATCGGCTTGATTCCACCACCAAAAGTTACAGCCTTTAGAGGAGGTTCAAATGAACCTAAAATGCATTTCATATGAGGATATCATCTGGTACACGCAAGTCAAACTTCACTTCTGTAGTTGCAAGCTTCAGTTTCAGCAGCTTCCTTCAAACTAGGGCAGTCGATATCTTGCAAACCGTCCATCGGATTGACTTGATTCCACCACCAAAAGTTGTGGCTTCCATAGGAGGTTCAAATGAAACTACAATGTAGTTTATATGACGAGATATTCTGGTCCACATAGGTCAAGCTTCAGTTCTGCAGCTGCAGCTTCAGTTTCAGCAGCTTCCTTCAAACTAGGGCAGTTGATATCTTGCCAACCGTCTGTCGGATTGACTTGATTCCACCACCAAAAGTTGCAGCGTTCAGAGGAGGTTCAGATGAACCTACAGTGTAGTTTAGATGAGGAGATATTTTGGTCCACGTAGGTCAAACTTTACTTTTGCAATTGCAACTTCAGTTTTAGAAGCTTTTGGCTTCACATGTGTGAGGGGGGGACCGTTTTTTGCACAGTAGAGAAGAGACTCTTTTCTGCACAGTAGAGAGAGAGAGATGTGATGAGATGATTGAATTCAAATGAGGAAATATTCCTCCTATATTTATACACAATGTTGGTGTTTGAATAGATGCATCTGTTGGGCTTGTGAGCCTACATGAGTTGTAGGTCGGCTTGATAATAATTCTATAACCAAAATAAATTCATATCTCCATGAATACTCATTGGAATCAGATGATCTTTATATCAATTCTACACCTCTCGACAAGAGGAATCTAATAAAAATATTATCAGTCATGAATAAGATGACCCACAGGAATTTTTTCCTGATTTTCCAATTTTAACATAGAATCAACATATTCTTCTTTGCAAAAGAATACCAGCGAGAATCCATCTTTGAGGGTACAAGTGGAAAGACATCAAGAAGCTGCAGCTAGTTTGGAGAATACAACAAATTATGGTTTGGAGAATACAAAATATTCTAGTTTGGATAATACAACAGATTTTGGTGACAAAACACATACTATGCCATCTACAAATGAGGAACAAATAGGTCCTTATTGCACGTCGAAGGATCATCAGTTTTCTGTTGGGGATCTGGTATGGGTTCAAGAACTCAAATGTTATATGCAAGGACATTGCTTTAAGGTCTGACATGGTAAGAAAAATAAATTATTGATTCAATATTCTTTTGTCATGGTTCAACATTTTTCTTTGAATATTGAAAATGGACTGATTATAAGGGCCAGGTTGACAATAAAAAGTCATTTTTGAGTTAGAACAATACCCATTTTTTGTTTTAACAACAATCATTTTTTTTTTAATTCTTCTTCTTGCACTCGTGTGTTTAATCTTCACGTGCTTCATTGTTTTGCTTTGACAGGCATACATGGCACGTGCTTCCTTGTTTTGCTATGCCATGCATACAAGTTAGCAATATGGCCATGAGACAAGCTACATGGAGTAGCAATTTGATTCTCCACCACGTGCCCTACTTCGCCACCCACCTTGCTTTACCATTTGGCTCTAGTTGAACCTTTGTTACAACTTTCTCTATGGTCACCCCTACCCTAATCCAAGTGGATTTTGGTGGCCACCCACCTATCCCACTTGGACCCCCACAATTGTCTCTTTCATTTTTTTAGTTTCCTGAATTGTAGCACAATTTACTATTTGTAGCAATTTTTTGGGTCCTGAACTTCCAAAGCCGTTTTGAGGCCCTAAACGATGCTTTCTGGGAAAATTGGGAGTAACATTGGTCCATGGACCAATGATGCTCTTCCCAAAGTGTTAGTCCTTGGATAGATCTTTCTAATAGGGTATTGTGCATGTCAAATGGAGATAATATGCCAAAGTTATGACCCCAGGGATTTGATGTACCAATTTACCCAAAATGGAGCCCATACTTTGGCGCTTCATCTCATAGGGTTAGGTTTTTGGATGTTTAGGGCTTTCCATTATTTCTCAACAATAAATAGGCCTTTGAGCCTCATTGTAACATAGTTCAAAGGCATGTAGCTACCACATCTCTTCTCAGAGATAAGCTACATTGCCCTAGCTGGTTTATTTCCATTTTTGTTTGTAAGCATATTTCAATATTTTACATTAATGAAATGAAGCATTATTTACGCGACATCTCTATATTTATGGTTATCTCTTTAATTTGTTGTGTTCCATTTTAAATCCAAATCATGCCCCAAGCCAGACCTTCATTATTTATGGAATTTCGAGGAGAAGAACCAAGCTAGACCTTCAACATTTCTACATTTCTAGGAGACACATCAGTACTTTCTCTGCTAACTTTTGCTTGGCTTATATTTAGCTAATTGGAAATTTTCACCACCTTCTTCATCATTGATTTCATCTCGTTCTTCTCCATTTCCAACATCCATGTCAGCTGAGGTTTCAAGTATGGAGCTTCCTCCTCTCCTTCTATGTCGTTTAGTAGGTTAGGTTTTGTTTACATGCTTAATTCATGGATTTGCCAAACATGGATTTTTTGTGTTGTGCGTTTTCGGTTTTAGGATTTCTTCCACTTAGAAATCTATCTAGCAAGCCTGATACCTTGATTTTTTTTGCATTTTGGTGAACTGGCCTATGTTTGGAGGCCAATTTAGTCTACTATTGTAACTGGGTTGTTTTGTTTCTTTTTCATTTTGTCTTTTTCATTCCATTTTACTACCAAGACTATTGGATTTTATTGGATTTACCTTTTATTCTTTTTGGGTTCCATTGTGCGGAAAAGATTTATTACACTCTAAAAATGAAAATTTAAAACCACTTCATTCTGGAGAAACTAGATCCAGTATTCCTGTTTTTCTTTGATTCTGAGTCATCTTTGTCCATTTTGGCATTCGGTTGCTTGTATTTTTGGCTTCGCTTGAGAATAAATATCTACAAGAAGAAGAAAAAAAAGGGCTCTTTTATTCCACTGAAGCACCACAGTTGTTTTTCACATTTGATCTTTTAAATGATTCATAGGGATTATTTATTTAATTGTTCTAGGTTTTTATATTACTCTTTGTAATTAGGTTCATGTTTACCATTTTTCCCATTATACAATTGGTTTATTTTGGGTTAGGTTCCCCTATTCAGTTCATGTGGGCTATTAGTTTCTTATGTCATGTATTGCACTTGTGCTACTATTTTATTCATTTTAGGATGGTCCTACATTAAGGATACTAAGGCATTGGATTCTTCTATAGTCCCAAGATTCTTCATCAATTATGTGTTGATTTGTTTATTCAGGTTTCTCTTGAGTGGTTATGTAATTGGGTTAGCTTGTTCATGAGTTTCATGAGTTTGGAGGAATTGGCTTCTTCTATAGTCCCAAACTTCTCCATCACTTGGGTGTTGATTTGTTTATTCAGGTTTCTCTTGAGCAGTTATATAATTGGGTCAATTTGTTCATGAGTTTCATGAGTTTGGAATTTAGAAGTGATTTTGATTTTCATTATATTAGTATATTTCTTTTGTACACTTTCGTGCTTGATATATTTCGTTATTTTATTCTTTTAGTCTGATTTGGAGCTTTTGTAATATTTCAATATTTTGGTATACTGTAGACAAGTAATGGGATGCAATTGAACCATGGGTTTGGAAGGCCTTTCACATCTGAAATTTCGAGTTTTGAAGAAGCAAGACTTAAATTCCATCTCTAATTCAATACCCAAACGAGCTTCTTTTGTAGGCGTCTTGACTGGCTAAAAGAGAGAATGAAATTCAAGATTCTAAGCAATGTTCACTACTAATAAGCATTTTATGAAATAGCTGGTGACAAGCGACCAATTGGGTCAAGGAACTGACCTTGTAGCCACCACATTTGTGGGAGCACTGCTTCCATTCCAAGGGTTCTTATTACTGCAACTCCCAGCTAATCGACTTAGAAGAAACACAAGCAAAAAGGATTCTCTTACATTACGGTAAAACAAAATGAGTTATGTGGGCAAATTTTCATCTACTGGAATCATTTTATCTAGTGTATTAAGAGTTCTACAAACAATTCCTATGCTTTAGTCTATTTGAATCAAAGTGTCTACATTTGATGCTCTAATTTGCAGCAGTGGGAGCCAACTTTTATATACAGCTAGTGACAATCCAAAATTCACCAATATATTTAGATCGAGACTATGATTCTCATATTGATTATTTCTGGGGTGCAGAAGGTCTCAGAAAAAGCATGAGAAAATTGAGAGCTCCAGAGAAATCTCAGTTCCTACTGGAAGATGCTAAAACATCTAATTTCCACTACTTGGCATATCATAATTTCCATTGCTTGGCATATCATGGCATATAAATTCAAGAAGTTATACACTGTAAGTGTCAATTGTAGATATCATTTTCAATGACTGGTATATGTTCTATGAGTGGGATTCAACGTCCTGCAAATCTAGAAAAACATTGGTTTTCTATTTAGGAACTTCTTTACTACTTTCAATTGAATATGAGTTTATGAAATGTATCTATATAGCTTTTTAACATTTTACTTGGGTATTGTTTTGCCAGGCTCCAAAAGCAGACTAGTTTATGAAATTTATCTGTATAAACTGTAGCATATAATGTTCTTTTACATGCGCTGAGAGACTCTAGATACTTCCCACACTTCATGCTCAAGGCAGGGACTAGCTCCCATGCAGCCTCTCTTGTTTCATTATAAGACAGATTATAGCATAATGAAAATATAATGAGGGACTCTATGTACACTTAAATGATAAAGACAAATCTTAAGAATCCTGGAAGGAATGAATGTTGTTGAAATTTTATTTTTAGGATGGTGGAAATTTTAAGTTTAGAAAAAGGAATAT
>APFE030412309.1:163882-196084 GCA_000404065.3 Pinus taeda
AAAAAATTATATAAAAAAGTAAATTATTAAAATTAAAGACAAAAAAAATTAATGGCTTTCATTTACATAAAAATAGTTATGTTATAATTTATTTATTTATTTTTGCTAAGTAAGATTGATCTATTAATATGATACAAAAAAGGTAATTACAGAGAGGCTTAGCCTCCAAAATACTAAGCAACAACCATCACAAAATAATTTTGTCTAGCTATGACTGCCCCAACAGAGGGGAAACTAGTCCATGAAATCAAAAGGACCGACATATGGGTTAACAGTTTTGACCAAAAAACAAAAAAGACATCTCAGACATTGCATAGAACTAATCATAAAACACAGACATCACTGTAAATGTCCAGTCAACATGAGAAGCATCCACCTGGCAAAAAAATGGCACTTTCCTGCCAAGTGTCGAGGTTAGAGATTGTCCGGGGCCAGTTCTTCTTCAATCTGACACGCATATTTGTACCAATCATCCTCTTTAGCTCACGTGTCCCTGCCTTGAGTTGGGTGGATGGCTTCGGTGCTACCCGTGCCTACATGCAGGCTGGATGTGTCGCCTCATCAGTTGCCAGAAGCCTGAGTGTCACCAAGATTGCTCCCCACAGCTTGCCGATTGCTAGCCAACACTTTGCCATGCAGGGTGGCTCTATCATCGTCGGGTTTCTATTCACCTGGGATGCAAACACCTATGCTTCTTGGAGTTTCCCTGTTCAGCTCTTCGTTGTGTGCAGTCAGAGGTGTTGATAGGTCCATTTCTTCAGAGAATGTAATAGTAACAATAGCAGTGATTACAGGCTAGTTCAAAGTCCTGTGCAAATGGAATTGACTGGTGTGGGGTGCTGGATGTGAAGAAAGGGGGAAGTTTGTTGTGTGAACTATAGCATCCCTCCGTTCAGAACCTTGGAGCCAAGTTCTTCCCCTTCCGCTTCAGGTGTCTAGATATCGGCCATTGAAAGAGCAGAATAGATTGGGATTGCCGGCTAAAGAAGCAGGGGAGACAGAGTTAGGGCTGGGAGTTGCAGGAGGGTAGATGCTTCTGCCTCAAGTGCCTCCTCTCCTATTTCGCATTTGATGACGAACCATGGCAGGATTGAAGGCAAGGTTAGCAACAGAGGAGTTGGTGGAATAATTGTGCAGAGGATGGACAAAGGAGGTCTGAGCAAGAGCTAAGTTGCAGAGCCTAGTTTGAGAATAATGAAATCCATTACCCAGGTCAATACAACTTAGTAGCTAGCATTGGCAGCTAATTACAGTGCGAGAGCATGGCTCTATCGCCTGTGGAGGGCAAACACAGTGGAGCAAGGGGGGAGGGATAACATAATGCTCTACAGACGCCATAGCTATGAAAGAGGTGGAGTAGTCTCAGCCTTGGTACTCATTTAATGGCACCTGCAAGGTGCCTTGAATGTGCCTCAGGTGGGCTTGGTAGAGGACGCAGGTGGCCATGTGGCTAGCCCATTCGCCACCCGACCGTCTTATCTAATTGATTACCTGGATAATCACCCGCATCTAGGTGCATTTCTTCTTCCTGTACCATTTCAATTTGCACCAAGTCATTGTATTCTTGTAACTGAAGAGTAATGGTGATAGCATTGAGTGATCCTGCATGTAAGGTCCTTCCACTATCTACTCCAATATTAGCTAATATATCAGCTACTTTGTTGCCATCCCTTCTAATGTGTTTAAGGGTGACCGCTCTATGGGTTGAGAGCCATTGTTCAATGTGCTCTAGGCGTTCTACCAATCTCCAACTACTGCCAACTTTGTATGACGGAGTCCCCTGCAGAATATGATTAACCATGTTAGTGAGAATCTGAGAATCCCCTTCAATTATAAGTGGGAAGAAGCCCCTACCAAAGTCCTTCTAATTTAGCCGAATTATTGGTATCCCAACCAATTGAGCCTGTGAATGTTAGAAGAGGAGTGCCTTTGTGATCTCCGAAGACTCCTCCATATCCTGCTTTGCCTGGATTACCTTTAGATGCTCCGTCAAAGTTAAGTTGTAGCATATGTTGGGGCGAGGGAATCCATCTGTCTGGTGTTTTTCCTTGTGATGAAGTTTTACCCTAATTTGTTTGCAACTGGTTCCACTGAAGATTCCAGTTTTCCCATATATTTTGTTCCTCTGGAATGGAGGGAAAGTCTTCTTCATACCAGGTTTGAAGCATTAAGGTTTCTCGAAGGTTTTGACATATATTATTCCATTGGACTTCTAAAGCGGAGGATTGGTCCTTGAAGATGCGACAATTCCTTTTTTTCCATACAGTCCACATGAGAAGGCCCGGGATAAGTTTCCATAAAGAATTTAACAATTTTCTTTTCATGGACTAATTGTCCAGGTGCAAACAGTGTTGGTGATATCCTCCTTAATTCATCCATCTTTTTGGCATCTAAAACTGAATTTTTCCCAGAGTTGGTTTGCTAGTGGACAAGATTTTATGAGATGCTCAGTGGTTTCTTCCACCTGTTTGCAATTGGGACATATAGAAGGTCCATGAAAGCTTATTTTCTGAAGGTTTTCCCAAGTGAGGATTTTATTTTGGCATAGCAACCATAGGAAAGTGGATATTTTTGGCCATATGGTGGGGACCCATAATTTGTTCCACAGAGGTTCCTTGACTGTATGATTTCTTATAATTATATTATAGGCCTCTCGTAAAGTGAAGCTTCCTCTTGCCTCGTATCCCCATCTAATTATATCCTTCTTATCAGAGTAGCGTATTTCCCTGTTTGAAAGCTTTGTTTCTAGATTTTCCTTGAAGAGTTGTGTGTCTTGTCTGATGATGTGGTCCGAGCTTATCCATTACCTGTATCCTTGAGTTTGAGTTGGCCTCCATTTTTGGTTGACCTTGACCATGAGTTGCCCTTCCCAGTCCTATATTTGGTGGGTTTTGATCAGATCCTACAATTTGGGTCTTTGCTGCCATGAATATTCCCAGAACTATGCATTATTACCATTCCTAATTTCCAAGAAGTTGCGTTGTTGAATTAAATCCTTATGCTGTTTAGTTGCATTCCAGATTAGGGATCCCAGGCCAACCTCTGTGAGCCAAATTAAGTCATCCATTGGTCGATTATTAGCATATTTTGCAGTCCAGAGAATATCCCAACAAGTATGGGGTTTCGAGATCCATTTCCACCAAATGCACGCACCCATGACTGCATTGTTATGTTGAGGATCATGAAGTCCAATACCTCCGGATTTTTTCGGAAGGCATATTATATCCCATTTTACCAATGCCCATTTCTGCTTTTGTCCGATGTTTCCCCACAGAAAGGCTCTTTGAAGATGTTTGATTTCCTTGATTACAAACTTTGGCACTGTCAGAAATGAAAAAGGATAGATTGGCATGGATTGTAGAACAACTTTGATTAAGACTAGTCGGCTTGCCATGTTGAGAGCTCTATAAGTCTAGGAAGAGAGACGGGCTTCCATTTTCTCCAAGAGCAATTGCCAAGATGAGTGTTTAAGGTAGTATCTATCATAGGAGTGCGCAGGTATTTGGATGGGAGAGCGGCTATCGTAAAACCCAGGATCCTAGCAATTGAGGTTTGTGTTATAATAGGGGTATGAAAGAAACGAATTTAGAATTTAGCCTCGTTAATGCATGCTCCAAAGGTGCTTGGGAAATCAGTCAAAATGGAATTTAATTTAAGGGCTTCATGGACCGAGGGATGGCTAAAAAGCATGTTATCATCCATGAATTGTTGGTGGGTGAAAGTAGGGGTGTTGGGAAAGGAGAGTCCTCTCAATTGCTGAAAATGAAGAGCTTCTTTGATGCTACTTCCAATTCCCTCTGCCATAATGACGAACAGAAAGGGGGAGAGGGGATCACCTTGTCGAATTCCTCTGGAGGGGTGAAAGGGGGTGGAAGGGATCCCATTGACCAAAATGGAGAGGAAGGTAGACGTTATCAGACTCATGACCCATCTAACCCAAGGAGGGGAGAAGCCAAAGGAAAGTAGCATTTTTTGAATATACTTCCATCTTAAACTATCAAAAGCTTTAGAGAGATAGATTTTTAGGAGCATTCCTGCTTTTTTGTACTGCTTTAAGGAGTGAATAATCTCGTGAGTGAGAATGATGCCATCCGTGATTTGCCTTCCTTCCACATAGCCTGATTGCTCTGGTGATATGAGTAATGGAAGAAGATGTTCTAGCCATGAAGCAATAACTTTGGAGATGATTTTGTATATGACATTACATAAAGCAATAGGTCGGAATTTGTCCAGAGTCTGAGAATGTTCTTCCTTGGGGATGAGGGAAATGAAGGTTGTTTTTAGAGAGGGAAGCATCCATCTATTAGTCCTGGATTCCTAAACAACTTGCCAGACCTCCTCTTTGATTAGATCCCAAAAGATGTGGAAGAAATTGGACGTGAAGCCATCTGAGCTAGGAAATTTTCCTACTTTGAGTTGTCTCATGGCTTCCTCCACTTGGTGTAAGGATATTGGCCTGAGCAGAAGCTAATTGTGTTCCTATGTTATGATATTTGGGACATTCTTGGTAATTTTCTCTATAGCCAGCAATGGATCTATCTGAGGTTCTTGGTGTACCTACCAAAAATGAGTTAGAAGTTCTTGTTCTACATCCTCACGTTTTTCCAGCGGCTCCCCTTGCTGATTCTAGATGTAAGTGATGTTGTTATGCATTCTTCACTGGATAGTAGTGTGATGAAAAAACTTTGTGTTTCTTTCACCCTCTTTAAGCCATATAAATCTTGACTTTTGTTTCCAAAGTATTTCTTCTTACTTTGCTCTTTCTGATATTTGTGTTTGTAGATGTTTTTCCTGCTCTGAGAGGACTTCAAATCTTCCTTCCGTGATGATTCTCTGCTATAGTTTTTTCATCTCTTGATCGAGAGTACTTTATGCTTGGAAAATGTTGCCAAAGGTAAGCTAATTCTAGTGTTTGATGTTGTTCTTGAGATTTTTGAGCTTTTTCTAGAATTGATACATTTTGGTGTCATCCAGGGGTTTCAAATTTTTCCACACCACATTAATGAAGTTGTTAAAGTCTGGATGTGTTAGCCAGAAAGCTTCAAAGCGGAAAGGCATTTGTGTAGTGTTTCCCAGCCTTTTCCATTGAAGCACGTTAGGCCAGTGATCTAAGCCTAAGAATGGTAAGATTGAGGCCGAGAAGTCTCCTCCAAGATGGATTGCATTGTCAAGTAGCAAGAAATGTTCCACTCAAGAGGTGATTTAATGTACTCTTACTCATTTATTGTTCCATGTGTAGATTTTGTTTTTGAATGCCATATCTATGAGCCAGTTGTCTTGGATGAAGTTTTTTGAATGAATGCTTTCATTATCCAGTTTGGTCCTACCCCCTCCTTTTTCTTCCAACTTTGTTATCATGTTAAAATCTCCTCCTGTGATCCAGAGTGGATGAGTTCTTTCAAAGTTGATCAAAGCTAAAGTATTCAATATATCTATCTTGTTCATTGCTTCCTAGGGGAAGTAGATGTTGGTTAGGTTACCATGCACATTTGTCCCTATAATATGGAAGGTTGCTTGAATAAAATGCTTACTCGCATGAATATTAGTAAGTGTGATAGCTTGTTCATCCCAAACTATTGCTAGTCCTCCTAATGCTCCTGAGGTGTCCACTGCAACTACTTTTTTGCCTAGCCATGCTTTTGCAAGGGTCCGATTCAGTGTTGTAGAGTTACATTTGGTTTCCTGAATGAAGAAGATTTGAGGTTTATCCTGTTGAAAAATGTTTTTTATTATTCTATATTTCCCGGGGTTGTTAAGCCCTCTAATGTTCCATGAAATGAGCTTCATGAGGCACTGTTGGGTAGGGGATTGTAGTATTTTGTAAGCTTGGAATATCTTCCCAATTCCACCAGCATTTTCCGAATACCGATGGTTCTTTGAAGATCTATTTTCCTTCCTCTTTTTTTGTTGTCTTTAGAGATTTTTTTACCATCCCATTGACTTCCAAGTTGGATGCCTAGTGATCTTTGCTGCTAGAGGATGACTTTTAGGTTTTCCAGCTACCTTTCTAGGATCTTATCGTATTCTTTTTTCTTGCAAGCTTTTTCTAACCCCAGTATGTCCATGTCTCCAATATCGAAGCTCTCCAGCTCCTTTTCCATGTGCTGGGCTTTAGTTCGTTCCATTGTTGTGTCCATTACAGTCGTGGTTTCCTACTACACACTATCAACATCCATGCCTTGAGAATTCCAATTCGGGGATCTACTAGAAGGAACAGATTTGAGATCTATGAATTGCATAGATTTTTGGGTCTTCTTTGAGCTCGAGGGAGTGGATTGAGGAATCATATTGGGAATTTCAACAGAAGGGTCAAGGATTTCAAATCTATTTAGCTCCGACTGATTCAGGGTCTCAAAGCTATTACTAGTGGATGGCTTGGAGGCATTGGCTAAAAGTTTTAAGGATTGAAGAGGGCTTTTTGTGGTTCTTTTTACGGTTAGTAACTTTGGTAAACCCATCCGATTTAGGTTTATCTGGTGTGGGAGAGTTCGAGGTATTTAGATTTTAAGGGCATGGCATCTTCTACATCTGAATGGAACGTGCTCATAATCTATTGATTGTGTCCATTCCAAATCATCATGATATAGACTTATCGCATCTGGGAGAGATTTGCTGAGGTGCATATAGACACATATTTCAGCATACAAGGTATATTTCCTGAGTTTCATCTCCTCCATGATTTTGATGAATTCCCCTAATTTGTTCCCGATATCTTGCAGCGAGCCTTCATCCCAGTACTCCAAAGCGAGGGAGTAAAGGCGGATCCAGACTGGTGCCCAGCTTAAATCTTCTTTGTCTGGATTGAATCTTTCTATCCAGTCTCTCAGATATAGTCTTGCTACATTGAAAAAGTATGGTCCTCCATCAAGAACTCTATTCCAGTCTTCTATACAGTTGAAGATCGCCGTAAAGAAGCCTTTAGGCCCTAACTATAGGGTAATGTGGCCTTTTGGTTTCCACTTTGATGCTATCCGGCCATGCAAAGATTTCTCTATGGGCTAGAAGCCTATAAACTTTCCAATAAAGGTGTGATCCTTCATGTACTGGATTTCAGTGTTAATCCGGTGACTTGGGAGCTCAATCTTAGGTCTTTTGTCCATGACAGGGTTGTAGGTTGTTGACGTCACTTTGGGAGCTTCATTGTTGTTCGTATTATCTGGCAAGGTTTCAAGCTTTGCTCCTGCATCTTGCTAGCATTCCTTTCTGACATATTATGTATGCATTAGAATGTTTTCAGCATCATTGGGGGGAGGCACCATATCCTCCCCCTGGGGGGTTCCATCGTTTGCATACTATTTCTTGTTGTATGGTGTTTGTATTATTACTAGAGAGTGATGACAGATTGCCGTGGTCTTTACAAGTCTGCCGTTTCCAGGTCTGTCCCAAACCCTAGTCACCCATGGTCATTCCAGCTTCTTTAGATCTATGTTATGATTAATTTTTAAAGGATAAAAGATAATTAATTTATTATATTATGAAATTGCTTTGTTCATGGACACTCACAGAAGGAATTTTGTATTCCTCATAGAATTACAATTTTTAGAATGATTTATGTTTTTTTAGATAAAATATGTCCTTATGAGTTAATTTCTCAAACAAAACATGGAAGGAAAATATTCTAAAATAAAAATAAAAATGTTTTTTTTTTAATTATTTCTTTATGATGTGAGTAAACACATGATTCATTATTTATACGTTTTGGTGCATCGGTTGAGTAACAACTTCCAAGTCATAAGAGATCTCTGTGTGTTGTATATCTTATCCATAGAAATTTTAAGCAAATAAAGATTTGCATTAAACTCACCTAAGTTGTTAGTCCCAACAACCAAGTTAACCTTTCTTGCTATATAGTGTTGATAAGGGAAAAACAAAATGAACCTTGTACGATAGATGAGAGCGTTCCCATAGCAAGCTCCATTGAAAAGCTACCATGGTTTCTCCATTTTTATGATCACCTTAGCAATATGTCTGACAATATTAACTTTCATTTGGGACATATAGAAGTGAAAGAGACTAATAACACGAGAGGCTACCTAAAAAAGAGAAGAGCTTTTTTTCTCAAACAACCTAGATTTGTATGCTAACTAGATGCCCTAAGTTGAGAGCGGGGGGGAAATGGTTTGAATACCTTGAAAATTCTCGTATATATATATATATATATATATATATATATATAATATATATTATATATATATATAGAAACATTCATCAATATATTTCCACTCCAATGATGAGATAAATTCAACTTAGCCTCAAAATTCCCCCAATGTAGTTGGTGAAAGAACATGAGAAGAAGAGGTGGAGGTTGGACTTTGCATAAGCACCACAAAGATAACAAAATTCTAGAGTCTCCACTTTTATTTTTTGAGTCATATCCCATGAGAAAGCCTAGCTCCTCATAATCAGCCAAAAGCGGAGAGTACCCTTCAGAGGTGCCCTTATTTTCCATGATTTATTATGCCACAAGGAGGTATCCTCTACTTTTATATTTTACAAATATTAATAGCCTATTTTTTTAGAATAATGACCACTTAAAATAATGAAAAAGAAAACCACATCATTGATACCACCATATAGCTGAACATAGGCCTTATGAAGATCAAACAAAAATACGGCTTAAGGGTGATGCCAAATCAAATCTAGATGAACTTATTGCATTAGAAACCAAACCTGACGCCAAGTTGTGGTGGAATTTTGGTTACCTATTTTGCTCAATGAACATTTAAACTTCTCCTGAAATTGGATTATAATATTTTCAGACAAGAAAATGTTCTTTCCATGCCCCACTATTGATCTACACCAGTTTTGACTTAATGCCCTAATGCAATTTTCCATACAAAAATGTTATCCACAATATGAGGACAATGGAAATATCCTTCCATTGATTGGAGGCATTTTAAAATGATTATTTAAGCATCTAATCCAATGAGGAATTGAACCAAGGACAAAAAGTTTCCACCATGATTTTATGTCGAAGACTATATAAGATTATAAATACCCAAGTGACTTAGTTACAAGATCCTTCACAAATAGAACAATACAATTCAACTCCATCCACCACGACTCTCAGGAGTGGATACTTGTTGATATTAGTGAGAATCGTGTTAAGGATCAAGGCCTATAAGTGTTAATAAACTAGAATAGCCTCCATAATTGATTTGATAAGGATCAATTAGCATTGTCTAGACAAGTAACAATTACACCAGCTGATAATTTTCTTTTCCACTCTACATAAAATACATCTTTGATTAATACCATAATTGTTGGGTTTCAAGTTTAAACTAGGATGTTTGAAACCTTCATCCATATCATAATCTATGAAGTTAAATATGTGATTCACCTCTTCATTCAAATCCACCTCTATCAAAGGAAAGTAAATAACATATTTATAAAGAATAATGTCCATCCCTATAACTCTATATAAATTTTGTAATATACCCTTATACACCCTACCTTATATCTCGAAGCATAAACAAAAATATTAAATATAATATATGAATAAAATATGTGTGAGGTGGATAACACCTCCACCCAAAATATGATTCATGCATCAATAATTTTAGACATCACTACTTAAGCCCTCTATAAATAGAAGATAAAAAAGGGGAGATAGTAGTAAACTTTAACAAAGGCCACATGTAGGTTTTAAGAAGTTTAATCCCAAACTATATAATAAGAACCGCAATGAATCAATACATAACAAACCTCATGATCCAACTAACTAGTGGAAGGTTAAAGCTCACATGAATTAGATTAATTTTGAGATAAATCCATGAGACCCAGTCATAGGCCTTGGTAAGGTCAAGCTTGATGACTTCCATTGGGAATCTGTATGTTTTGATTGTATTGATACCCATCTTTAATAGAGTTGATTTCTTAATGGATCATTCCACCTTTAGAAAATTTCCCAATTGCTCCATACATATCACTTGAGATACTAAACGATTTTGTATGGAAGTAATCACTTAGGATATTATTTTGTATAAAATACACAAAGAGTTATGGGCCAAATGCATTAAAGTCACTAGGATAGTCAATATCCTATACAATGGTGATAAATCTTGAATTTAATTTCTTAGGCATGCACTTTAGTTGGTTATCCTATCTCACCGCTCAAAGCAAGTATTTCTTTATCACATTTAAAAAAACCACAAAAAAAACTTAGTTTTCTAACCATATGACCTTTGGATTTTATCCTTTTAAAGAAATGTATGAGACCAAGTAAAATGTTAGAAGATTCAACATTTTCTTCATCTTCAACAATCCTTGGGAAATATTTAAACATAACATGAATTTCCTCAATATTTTTATGCTCTAGTACCATAAATTATTTACTAAAGTGATGAATCCTTAAGTGAGTTACGTCTTTAAATACTTAAATCCTAAGAAATTCACCACTGCATCATCCATTAATTCCTATATTCTAATGCATTTCACATTGTGGCTAGAATGTTTTTGAAAAAAGTTGTATTTTGGTCACCTAATTTTATCGAAAGTTATCCTTAGTTAAGCCTACTATCATTCTCCAACTCATGTATACTTTTTTACCTTTGATGCTCCAATTACCAAGTATGTTCCATGAGTGATTCTCAAATTTTACTACACCTAAGAGAATGTGTCTAGTTCTTACGTTTTTCATAAGCCCATGCACAAGCCACTTTCTTGACCTTACAAAGACGATCCACAAACTAAGCACAAGTAGATGATGCCAAGGAAAATCATGCTCATTTAAACTCAAGTTATACTTAAATGAGGTATGATGTTTTGAACCTCCTTTTCTATGTTCCAAGGTGATATGCTAAGTTTTCGATATATGGATTTTCCAAATCGAAGACTTGGTGCGGTCAATTATCTGAATGAGATCGTGATGGACCAAAGGAATTGTATATTAATTTTTATACCAAACTTGAGCAAGTATGATTTTTTTTTCGAGATGGAATAATCTAAATTGGCTCTAGATCAATGAAACCCACTATCTCAAAATTATCGAGGAAGAAGCTAGATAATCTATGATTCTAGGGCCTATATTTCTTAACTATTTTTAACTATTGATGTAAATTTCAGGTCACCACCAAATAAGGTATTCCACATCCAAGGATAAAATTCCAAAATTGTTATCTATCATCATAATGATCATACAATTTAAATATTATCATACAATTTAAAATATTTAGGTCAATTATCAACTCTAAACTATGCACGAATGTGAGAATATATAAAAAAAAAAACTATAAAAACCAATTTAGTACAAGAGTTTCATAAAACTCGTGATAATGGCATCTAGAGAGACAAATGAATCTAAACCAGTAACCTCGAATACGTCTAATATTTTATGGACTTATGCTATAATAGGACTGGATATCCCCATGGTTTCTTGTTATAATACAACATCAAGAACTTTTATCACAATTAGGCACTACAGGAATTTTTTTTCCCTCCCTCCCTAGCTATGGACATTCGTAGACATGATCTTGATGATGTATGAGCCTTAGTGTCGAAACATATATATATATAAATAAATAAAACTCTAAAACTTTTAATTAAGCTTTATTGATGCCTAGTTAGGCTAGAAGGTATGATTAATCCATGTATATATCCAAATAAGTAATGAAGATGATGGTTCAATCATATTTGTAATATTTTACAATCTAAAAATTTGTTTTCACCTCAAGAGATACCCACTTCCTTTGAATATCTACATTGAGGTCATCTCAATTTTGAACTATAGTAGCAACTAGTAACCCAGTGGGACTCAATGAAACTAGGACCAAAGACCTCACAATAAAATTCACCTTAAAATAGTTCATTTGAGTTGAACTAACCCATTAGGATACACATACAGAGACCAAGGAGGATGGTTATAGAGGATATGTGTGGAGGATGGGATAATGGTAGAGCTAAGTTTTCTAGTAAAGGGTAGAAATTCACTCCACTAGCTTAACCTAACTACCCATTTTGGGAGATTTCCTTATGGAAGGTACAAAGGAGTTATGGAAGAGAGAATTAATTATATATTCCAAAATCCAAAACAAAAAAAAATTAGAAATGGTTGATGTATCTAATGATCATGGGTTTCAATACTTAAAGGAAACATTTGGATCATTTCATTATGGAGGATATTTTTATCCTTATTGTTTGAATTTTACATGGACAAAGAGTTTTTTTTCACAATGAGACCTTGGTATCTTGAATATATAGGATTAATTGTCAACTATGGTATGCTTCATGTTACTCAACAAGGGTTGTGAGTGATAAGTTTCTCTTACAAGAATTGTTTTTGGGAATCCTTGTACATTTTTAAGAACAACAAATTTTGAGCTTAGCAGGGGATGCATTAGGGTCTCTCTAAGGACTAGCTCTAGAACCCTAAATTTGAACAAAATATCGCATATATGTTACAAGCCTAAAAATTCCATAGCGGATTCACCCAATGAACCTCTAACATATCATGTGCATTCATGGAATACGAAACAATGCCCCTAATTTGACTACATATCAGAAAATACCTCTAAAAAACCTTACTTTAACTAGATATTGCAAGTATTCATTTTCTCATTAACATTTTTTATACCCATTTATATTTTTTCATTAACTGTGAGCTCCATTTTTTATACCTGCCAATATAAAAACCCTTTACCTCCTATTATATATTCAGTATATTATGTCAATTTTTCCTCAATATATATCCTCCAATATGAACCCGCGTGGTGTGGTATTGCTCCCCCAGTGAATCCCCCGTGGAAAATCCAAAGAATTACTAGATAATATCATTTATTAAGAAGGGGATCATATTAGGGTGTAGAGGATCATTTGTGCAAATATATCCTTTTGGTGTAAATTTTTTCATTTTTAAGGTTATATCTACTAGAATTGTCCTCAAAAGAGATTGTTTCATTCTCACCTTTTCAAAAACTCCAATCTAGAAATCAATCATCATGTAAAATATAAGTGAGAGTTTGGAAAAGATAGTGTCAAGGTAGATGCATTATCCCCATGATCCCATGGAAGAGTTGAGGTCACAAATTGCTCTCATCCAAGAGAGATCAAGATGACATATGTGGTGGAACGTTATGTTCTAAGTGAAAATCATCGTGGAGAGGGGAAGGATCCCAAAGGTTGTGATATTGGCTACTACAATAAGGGTATAGTTCATTTCTCAAAGAAAAATATGGCCGTCATTTTTTTAAGTGCACTAATATGATAAATTGTTCCTTCCACTCTCCTAAAAAAATGCTGGGAAACAGAGTCATTCAAGTAGTTGAAATATTGAGTGCATTATATTGAGTGCATTATCGATGATTTCATCTTTATGGACCAATAAAATGATGGTACACACCCTAAATACAAAGGTTCCATCCTTTTGTGGAACATCAATGTATCAACTAATAAATAGCTACATGAAGCTTTATGGTAGGTTTACATAAATGCACAACTAAACTCATATATATTTTTTAATAGTGTAGGCTCTAGGTTCATGTGGAATTTGAGAGAGATATTATTAATTTGTTCACTATGTTGGCTTGCTGGGGCCTGACCCAGGTTTGAAGTTCATCAGCCAAACAAATCCTTGTACTACTGGCCCTTTCGGCAACAGTGTGCAAAGCGCTAACTGAGGTCTCACCTGAAGTAGTATCAGGGGGTGCTAGAACTAGGTTTCTGCACCCTTGAGATGTCTGAGGGTTTGGTTCAGTCCAACTCCTTGTCCCTCTGTGCAGGTTTCTTTGCACTCTTCCCTAGCATTCGTGCCTTGATATACTTGCCTTTGCACAGCCCTAACCAGGGGCTATGGGGCTTCTACACTGCTGGATCAACACTTTTGCACTATTTCCCTAAGTCACACCTGAGATCTTACCTTTATTCCTTCACCAGTTAGTTATCTTCGCGTAAATAGAAGCCTTGTGTTATATTTATTTATACACACATATAAGTTCGCACAACAAATAAACAATACACTTACAATTTATACCCAATAATACATTTAAACAAGAAAAGATACATAAAAATATGGCAAACTTCTATTTTTATTAATTCTTCCAATGGTTACAGGCTTGACCTAACCTATGCACTCAACTGTAGGGGTCTGTGCACTCAGCGATAGACTACTAGGCCTTTGCACACTCAGCTGTAGAGCGTTCTCCTACTCTACAACCCAACAACACACTTTACACTTCGACTCAGTCTCTTAGACTCATCATGCTTCTATTCTCTTTCTTAGCTATCTACTACACTTACAGCCTCTCTCTATTTATACAATCTCATGGTCCACAGACCATGGGTAGGTCTATCAAGCTGACATTACATTACAAAAACAAGGGCAAAAATTCTTGTCACTCTATTATTACTTCGCACTCTACCCCCACAACTGACAGAGATTTTACAAAGGAGTTGGTCAAAACTTGGGATTTAGGCCCCAAAACATATCTTGGGGGGATTCCATGCCCAACAGGCCCCTAACGCAAACATCGTGACTCGCCCTCGAGTCACTTTTTCAGCGTAGAGATCTTCAAGTGGGGTCCCTCCAATTCTGCTCAAACTGTTGCAAGGTCGGCACTGCACTAAGTGGCTACCTATTGGATCTTTTGTAAGAGTTGTTCCAAGACCGTGGTGTCGGAATAGCTTCCTTGCATCTGTGCGTGTGTCCCCTACATTTGTGCAAGCTTGCCTTCAATTGCTATTGTGATAGTGAAGGCCTCGTCAATCCAAGGCTGAATGCGCACCTTCAGAACTGCTTCTTTGTGCCATGCCACATCCACCTCTTTTCAGCGCTTTAGCCTTTTGCATCCACACGAGCCTTTGAGTGAGGGCCACCATCTACGCAGTTCCTTTGACATTGTCATACTACTACTGGAGTTCACACACCTCTGTCTCTAAGAACTGGATGTTGGGGTCCTCTTGTACGTTCGTGAGGACCTCAAATGACTCCTCCAACATTCTGGTGCAATCCCTCACTACACTGCCAATCTCGTCCAGTCCCACTGTAATAGTGTTGGCATGTTGTTCTCTTACATTCGGAGGGGTAGGCGGCTACGCCTTCAACTACAACTCTACAATCTGAAGGTTCAGCTCCAGCTAACCTTAGTCATTTCTTCTCGCACCTCGTGCACTGCTGCTACTAGCTTGTGGATGCGTGCCTCTGCTGGTGTATTTGTTGGGATGGCCCGCTCAGGGACGCTTTGACAAACTTCATCTAGTACTTGTAACAACTGTCGATTCTATGAGACCACTTTGTTGCGCTATAAGCTCAGCCACTCGATATTGATCTTCTGCTCACTTATTACTTGTAGCATGTGGCTCTCCCTAGCTCGTGGTTCTACAGTAATCCCATCCTGGAGAACGTATAACGTCTCCCGTGGGAGTGCAACCATGTTGATCCTGATACCCTTTACTGTACTAATCATAGGCATGTCAACCTCATTTGTTGTCACTAGTGCCCCTTCCGGTAGCACTATGGGGCTTGTTTTCCGAGCATGCAAAATCTGCTCTGCTGCAGTTGTCCCTACTGCAAGGTCGGTTGAAACGGTACTAGCCTGAGGAGTGCACACCTGTAACTCCTACAACTATGCTTTGAGGGCCCCTAACACAATCTGGTTGTCCTGTGCAAAATTTTGTAGGGCCTCGGAGGTGACATCGCGTACTATCTCGCTAATGTCATGCAGATTACCCTCAGCAAGGGTGATTGGGTCAATAGACAACTTTGATGCCTTCACCTTCTTGTGTAGCCCCATCTACTCACTTGGGAACTGGCGCTTCAGCTATGTTGATGCTGTTTATGGGTCCACACCCCCTCCTCTTCCTCTGCTTCTTGCCCATGTGAAGGCGATTTTTTTCCCTCGCGTGCCTTCTCAACTGCATCCTGAACTGCTGCTGCTACTGCGGCCTTATTCTATTCCGTTGTTGTCTGTGCAGCATCCCCCACCTCCTGCACTTTTGTTGCCGCTACCTCCTTCCTTCTCTTCTCAGCCAATTATGCCATGTGGCCTCCTCTTTCTTCCTCTACGTTGTAGACTTCTCCATTACTGCGATGTTTGGAGGGCACCACTCTGGCGACCATGTCTCCAGTACATCAAATATTACATCGTTCGTGGCTATGAAGGGTAGCTCTCTCCATTGCTTGGCCAGGTCCTTGCGTGCTTTGATGTATATGTTGTGGAGGTACACTTTAAACTCTGCAAAACTTTGCAGGTTGTTGTAGACAGTCGGTGATAATTGCGACTTGTGGTTAATGCCCATTCTAAGGTTCATTTCCATGAACACCTAGAATATCTTATTGTTGCAGATATAGTTTGCATCCCTCGCGGCCCAGAGCAAAGCATTCTTTGCAGCCTCCGGCAGATCCTTGTCAATTGTGGAGAACTGACTGTCCTCCAGAAATTCGCCTGCCACGAGCACTATGGACAGCAAAAACCATGCATAGTGGGATATTTTTCCTTATTCCTAGGCCTCACAGAAATTCTCCAAGCATTCCTTGCAGAGGAACTCAGACCAGTTAAACTGGACCCCCTCCACGCAATGCTTGGCAAGTGCTACTGACAGCATGGGTACCTCATCTGCGCAGCACTTTCACATAACCTTACTTGCCAGTATTTGGGTCACCACTCTTACTTCTTTGTTGTTGATGTCGGATATGGCATAGCCCTTTTCTTCTTCTCTAGTTTATATTTCTTCTTCATCGCCTCTGCAATGGCGAAGTCACTACTTTTCCCCTCTGAAATATCTGTAGTGTCCTCTCCTTTGCATGGAAGTCGAGTAATGAGGTGAATCAAGTGTTCTATGATGGGGATGGGCTCCTCCAGCCACAAACACCCACCATGCACCACAAAGAGCAGTTGCCTGATGACGAAAATTATTATTGGGGCACGATGGAAATGCGGCACCCAGAGCAGGTTTAGTAGCCCTATGTTTTCCACTCTGCACAACCACTTTCACGGCTCTAATTCGGTAACCCCTGCCACGGTGTTGTGCTAAGGCTTCATGAACTACATGGTATCTAGGTGAGGGAACTTCTTGTGGTTAGCGAGATCCCAATATTCAAATTTCAAGCTAGGCACTTGTCCCAGGTGTGTTCCTTCAAAAATGATGTCATCTAGGAGGAGCGGGGTTTGGAGAGAGCTCTTTCTCTCGCCAAGATCCTTGGGCATTTTATCCTTCCCCTTCCATAGGAAGATATAGGCAGGAAACTTTGTTGGAGGGTGCGTAGGCTTAGTTTCTTCCTCCATGCCTTCATCCTCATGTTCTTCGATGATAAGGTCCTCCAGGTCTTCCTCCTCCTCGTTATTTTCTATGTTAATAGCTTTCCCTTTCTCCTCCATTGTTACCCTAGTACGCAATGGGTTTCACGAGGACACACATACGAGAACCATCAACTGTTTGTCTTTCTTTGTTCTTGGTGTGCGCAGTGAGTTAGGGATTTCTGACACAATCTTGGAGCCTTTAGGGAGATCTCCAACAGTCAGGGCCAGCGCGGCCTCTTCGGCGGTCATCTCTGTGATTTCCATAACTTCTTCAGATTCTACCATCGTGTCCGACCAGAAATCTATCGCTCGTGTACTCGGGGTCACAATCAAAATTCTACACAGGTCAAACAAGGCTCTGCTCAAGATACACGGGGTATACAACAACGCAATTCACAAATGACCATGTGTTGTTTACTAGGAAGCCCTTTGTAATTTATAGTTCCTTTTGAATTTGAAATCGACTGTTCCCCCCAAATCTAGTTCATTAATGCTCTCTTGGCGGTAGATTTTCCCAAATCTCGCCCATAAATTGCATCTTAAATTCCTGTCACTCGCTCCATTTGGTCTCAAGTCGAGCATCACATCATGAATAGTGACGTCAATGGTCACTTTCTGGCCATCCCACGTGACAGCGTAGCCCCACTTACACGGTCGTGGACCTTGTGACTCTTTGCTTCTGTGGGGAACTCCAACATCCCATAGCTCCCAGGCAGAACAGTTTATAGTCCCGCACCTTCTTTCAACTACCTAGAGTGCTAAGGCTGTACTTCCCTCAGCTAGTCAGGTGGCAGTGGCACCTGTATATGATTTCCTCTGGTCATCCATCACTCTTCCTAGAAAATACTGACCCTTTATCGTTACTGGCGTCATTGTGCACTTTATCATTTGTAGTGCACCACCATGGTTGATCTGCTTAGTAATATGTGGTCCAAACCAAGGCATCATACTGATCAATTCGCGATGATAGTCCTCAAACTTTTCAGCGTGATCATGTGCACCCTCTTTTATCACCCTGGTCTTCTTATCGAGAAAATCTTCCTTTTTATCATCCTTTAGCTTCCTGGCTTCTGCTTCTACCATAGAACTTTTCTTCCTTAATCACACCCTTTCTTTCTCAAGTTCTTGGAGCCTAAAATTGCCCTGTTGGATTTCTTCCTTAGGTCTCAAGCATTTTGTTTCTTTCGGTTGTGCGATCCCTTTTCCCAAGGTTCTACGAACTGTCATATCTACCGGTGGTACCATGCGCCGACTACACATTTTATGTTTCATGTGGATTACAGTGTTCGCACGATACTCTAGCTTTAGAGGTGCCTGCGTCATGAGTTTCTTGCACGTGGTCCTATAAGCCCATAGAATCACTGGAATGCATAGGTCCCAGTCGGTCTGCTGCACATTCTGGACCTTGTTCAGTGCTTCACATACTTCATTAAAGGCTTCTGCGTGGATAACCTTCTATGCACTTGGTCTTTCGATACTCCATGGTTCCAATTGGAGGGATCGTTCACGCCACTGCATCGCCTGTACATGCTTAAGAACCATGTCTCCTAACATGAAGACTATGTGCAGCTGGCACAGGTTTCGTACCATATGCCTGTATTCATCTAGACAAGTGGGCATGAGGACCGTTTCATCTAGCAATCTTGTCTGTTAATCACATCTGAGGCTTCCCAAACTGCATGCGCATCATCCTCCTGCATTCACATCAGTCCTAAAAAATTCTTCGGTGCATACCCCACCACCTTGCGGGCATAGTGCAAAGTACCCATTTCAAAGCTTTGAAACATTGTTTTTCCGGCACCTCACTTTCAAATCTATTCAGGAAGTCATCCACCTCACTTAACCCATCATACATCGGCAAATCACTTACCTCCATTGATACATAGCGCAGGAATCTCATCATCATGTTATAGTTCAGCATGGCTACCTCATGTAATTATTTCTGCCATTGTTCTACCTCTTCGTTAGAATCTGATGTGTAGGATTTTCATGCTCCCATGATAATCGTCCATCCATGGTTGGATTCACCCATTCGTTTTCTCACACAGTTATATTGTAGATGCAATCCAAATTGTCTTCGTTTTCATAGTCACACATTAGATATGTGTAGTGCAATCCTTCTACAGGGTCCAAAGGTACAACTACGTGCAGAGACTTCCTCTCAAGAATCATCTTGCACTTCTTCAGGTTGATCACCCCATTCATGTTAGTGGCCCAATCTATTCCTAATATTGCGGGGTAGGGATTGTTGTCATCAACAATCTCTATCACTTCGAAATCTTCTAGCGTGCTTGCTCCTTCGATATCTACTGTGATTCCCTGCAATCTCCCCATAGGTAGGATCTTTTACTGGTTCGACATTTACAATTGGATAGGAGACCATTGTAGTGTAGACCTTCCCATGCACTCCCATGTCTACTTCGGTAGGATATTCACATCCGATCCTAGATCCAAAATCACTTGGTCCATCTCATATTCCCCAATCTACGTGGTCAATCTCATCTCCATTCTTATTCGTGTCGTGTGCTTTTCGAGCTTCCAGACTACGCACAGTTCTCCTTGCACGGTCCCATCGCATCTATTTAGGAGTTCCCATAGCCCCTTTACAGCCTTGCTATCACGCAACAAGTTCATGCATGTTTCTAGGAATGTTGTGAACATCGATGGGTCGCTTTTCGGCTCTGGTCTGCCTTTACTTCCTGAAGTGGAGGCATCACCGAAGCTCCTCTTGGCTTCCATGGAGGTTTCCTTAGTGCGCTCCATATCAAAATCTGGTTCCTTCATTGGAGCCTTGCAAACGCAAGTATTTTCTTTAGGTTGCTTGCCTTTGTTATCCCCTGTCGTATTTCCACTTCGGAGCACAGTATTTACATTAGGGTTTTCCTCACGCAGCTCAAACCTCGTCATTTGTAGGTTCTGAGTCGGGGGAGGCTGGAATGCTCCTTTATTGCGTAACCTCACTATCAGTGTGGGAAAATCCTCCGTCTCATGCTTAAATAATTGACAATACAAGCATGATGGTCATGTTGGGTTTGTACAATCATGGGAATAATGCCCTGACTCTCCGCAATTGTAAGATATCAGCTATTCATAACCTCTTCTTGTTCCTCCTCCACCTGGGCCTCATCCACACCCCTGAAATCTAGTTTGTGCCATCCCTATGTTCTGGCCAAGGGTCTGCATTTCGGCCTGAACTCTGTAGGTAGGAGTCTGATCCATCATCAGCTCATAACTTCTACAGGTGCGCTCATGATGTCCCATTGATATACATAAATTACAGAATAACTGCTATTAATTCTGCATGTACATTTGTAAGAAATGGCAGTTATCTGTAGCTTGCTTTCCTCCTGTCTGACAAATTGTGCACCATAATGCAAGCATCGCACTCAGTATTTCTTGTGACTCTGGTCTCAACAACATTGGTCCTCCTCCCATGAGGTAATTTGTGAACACCTGGCAATGGTCCTTGTCATGCCCTTGACCCTTTCAATTTACGCACCATACCTCATTGTGCACTTCTGAGTGAGCTATCATGTCTTTCTTCAAACTCTGCATCTCAAGACACAAGTTTTCAACTGTGCATGAATCTATTAGACTCCCAGGTTGGGATCCTGTATCGGGGTCTCGTGCAATCTTATTGCAACCTCCAAGGCCTTGGGCTGAGTTGTTAGTGTCTATTATGACAACACATTCCTTAAATACAGTGTTAACAATGCTACAAACCATTCACGATGTTGTCCATCCGTCAACATCATGTTAGCTTCCCGAGTTGTCCACTTCAGTCTATGATCCAACTCCCAAGGGGTCTCACATGGTATCATTGTGATTTCCTTGAACCCAATGATCGACTGCGCCTCTGAGTTCGACCTACTAAATTCTTTTTTTAGCACATTTTGAATATCTTCGATCCCCGTATTTAGATTGTCATTGGAATGCTTAATGTACCAGGTCAGCGTGCGATCCTGCAGAGCACTGACCAACATCACTTTGTTTATATTGTTATCTGTGACTCCCTGCGCTTCCCATACCACTTTTATCCCCAACCAAAACTGGTCAGGATCTTCATTCCCTACTCCCTTGAACACTAGAAACTTTTATCGCGCTCACCATATTGATTTGCGATGTTAGAAGAAGTGGTATGGGTAAAGATGGGGGTAAAGATGGTGAAACTAGCGATGATGTGGGTGGGGGTGGTATGTGCGGAATTCTTTGCCTTATCAAATTGATTGCACTTCTTGGTGAGACCTTCGCGAGCTCTTCTTCGCCCCCTTGCGAAGGTGAAATCAAGAGGTTAGTTTCTAGTTATGTACTACCTTCATTTCTGTAGATTCTCCCACTTTGCGTAGCCATAAACATCAATTTATTCACATAACCCATTTTTCACACAGTAGCATTTTAATCTAAGTGTTCAAAGATTTAATGTACTTACCTCATGACCCTTTGAGGAAGTGTCATTCTGCCTCGCTATAGCTAACTGAAGTATCTACTACGAACTCAATGATGAATTCTCCTATAATTCGATCAAGCCAGTGATCAACAACATGTGCGATATTATCCTTCGATGCTTCCAATCTGCACACCAATTCAAAAGTCCACACAATAGGTCTATTGAGCTTACACCTTCCCTGGCTATCTGCAACCTTCATGACCCACTCATATAAATCAGTAGGGAAAGATGTGAAGAAAATTTCATGGATATTTGTGTATAAGTAGCAATCTAACCACTCTTCTTTTGATAGTCACGGGTTCCTCTTCTCCTACACCGCGAACTCATGAATCTTCCTATCCAACCAATTTTCAATTCCTTTCTTTATCGAATGCCAGTGATACAACATCACACATCTCTATGCAGATCCCAGTCCTAACAATGGAACAATTTGTTGGCTTTTTGGGGGCATGACCTAGGTTCAGAGTTATTTAGCCAAACAAATCCCTGTACTATTGGCCTTTTCAACAATAGTCTGTATAGCGCGGACTGAAGTCTCACCCAAAGTAGTATGTGTGGGTGTTGGAATGAGGTTTCCACACCCTTGAGATGTCTGAGGGTTTTGTTTAGTCCAACTGCTTGTCCCTGCACCCAAGCTACTTCGCGCACTTCCCTAGCCTTTGTGCCCTGATATACCTACCTTTGCACAGCCCTAACCAAGCGTTATGGAGCTTCCGCGCTGCTGGAGTAACACTTCTGCACTATTTACCTAAGTCACACCTAAGACCTTACCTATCTTCCTTCACCAGTTAATTATCTTCACATAAATAGAAGCCTTGTGTTATATTTATTTATACACACATATAAGTTCGTGCATAAAATAAATAATACACTTGCAATTTATACCCAATAATACATTTAAAAAGGAAAATATACATAGAAATATGGTAAACTTCTCTTTAATAATTCTTCCAATGGTTACAAACTCAATCTGCGCTACACACTCAGCTACAGGGGCCCACGCACTCAGTTGCAGACTACTAGGCCTCTGTGCACTCAACTGCAGACCCTTCTCCTACTCTATGACCCAACAACACACTTTACACTTTGACTCAATCTCTTAGACTCATCGTGCTTCTATTCTTTTTCTTAGCCATCTACTACACTTAGAGCCTCGCTTTATTTATACAATCCCATGGTCCGTGGACCATGGGTAGGTCTTTCAAGTTGACATTAATTACAAAAACAAGGGTAGACAACCCTGTGACTCTATTCTTACTTCACACTCCACATGCATAATTCATTAAGCTTTTAAAAAGGGACTTGGTCAAAACTTGGGCTTTAAGCCCCAAAACATGTCTTGGGGGGATTTCATGCCCAACATTCTATATGTCTATAATATTGGTATAAAGTATGAAAATGTGACTGTGAACCCTTTGTTGATTATATCAACTATGTTTAGCTAGAGATGAAGATGACATGAAGTCAAATTCAATATATATGCTCATGTTGGATATATATAGCGTAGGATTGTAAGGAAATGTGGATTTTCAATCTAATGGGTGAGCTCATATTTTATTTTAAGGGGTCAATGATAATACATTGTGACAAGAAATAACAATACAAGTAGTGAAAATTCATGTTTATGTTCATAAAATGAAGCATGTGGAGATTCATTCCCACTATATGACATAATTGATATATGAGAAAGTTGTATCTTATTTATTGTAGAATAGATGATTAGATTTGTTGATAACATTATGATTAATAGAATATTCATATCTAAAACTTTAGGATATAATTGGAATTCAATATTTTGTCGTTGCAAGTGGGGCAGAAAAAATAATTCCATTTCCTAATCTCCTAAAAGTTCTACTTACATGAAGTATTGGAATATATGGATCTTTCACACTCTATAGTTATGAAGTTAGCCAATATCATTCTATTAATAGTTGAAGATCAATTGACTAGACAATCTATTTAGGACCAACTTTGGTTGTACTAGTCAACTACCTAATGCCATTCTATTAATAGTTGGATATAGATTAGGTGGTTGACTAGTTGACTGGGATGATCGTAGGTGGTCGTGACTAGATTGACTAGTACACAAGTTTATCAAGAAAATATGGAGGCCATGGCATGCCTAAGGTGATAAATGTTGGTTATTTCTTCCTTATAAGAGTTAGTTATTCTTTTAGTTATGTATAGATGATCCTATGTATCTATCTATTAATGTCTGGATGTGTTAATTATTCATTCATTTATTGATTTTCTGTTACTTTCAGTTTTGGAGTGCACTTATATAGTGGAAACATAGAATTCACAACAATATCAGAAGATTGTTAAAGGTAGAAAGTAAAATATTGACAACAAGAGTGTCAAACTTAAAAAAAATCAATCCTTATATCGATATCGAAGACAAATTTTCATGTTCATTTTGAGTGGTTATCCTTCAAATTAGATTACAAAATGTGGAATAAAATGATAATAAATTCACAAACATTACATATTCTTTCCCTTTATAATTAGTTCCTCAGTACCCAATCTATAACCATTAGTATTGGTCCCAATATTAATAATTACCAATTACCTAGTAGGCCTTACACCCTAATGTTGAACCTTATATATTAGTTAACTATTCACTAGATATCTAGTGGGACTTATTCAAAGTAGATTAATTGATTAACAAATTAAATATCTCCTAGGTATCCCTAAGTAGGAAGGTAGTGTAAGACCCTAGTATTCCCTCCCCTTTTGAAAAAAACTTTGTCTTTAAGGTTGAAGATGTGGAGACTATCATAAAATATTTAATAGTTTCTAAGTGGCATATTTAGGATGCATACCCTTCCACTGTGTCAATAATTCTTGGATAATATGTTGGTGGAAAAGATAATCTCTTCATAAAGTTAAGAGAGGATGGTTTTAATTTGGTAAATTATCCCTACCTCTTTCTTTATACTAGACACATGAAATACTAAGTGTATCAAGAGATCTAATATATGGGAAACATGTCAAAAGTAATGGAGGATTTGATAGGGAACATAGAAATTTAGTAGTATCTTCTACTAGATCTTTTCCTTGAGAGATGCCTATGAGATGAAAATAAACTTATTATGATTCTCTAAAGTAGTTCTTTGAGCAATATTGATATGCTATTAATTAATTTTATATTTCGAAACAATACTAAATTTTCCTTATTTGTCCAAAAAAATGTCATCTCTCATGCTAAGAAGGATTTTCCCCTTTTCAACCTTGGATATGTTTGGTATGTATGAAATTATAAATGAGGGCTTTTCCCATAAACAACATGATAGTATTGAATTTTAATAGTAATATGATGGGTCGTATTGTACCGCCATTTTACAAGGGATTTCTTCAACCTATTAGCCTTCTCTATGTAGTTCAAACATATCAAATAAAAATCCAATAATTTATTGACCACCTCTACTTGACCATTTAGTTTTGGGTCAATATGTCATTCTAATTTTTAATTGGTTTCTCTATAGCTTAAACAAATCCTACCATAATTTCTTTATGAATTTAGGATCACAATATGTTGCATTGGATTTAACAATTCCTTGTGATTTAAAAATATGATCCATGAATAATTATACAACAGTGGATAAGTTAAAACAATGTTGTAAGGTAAAAATCTGAGCATAGTGGAAAGGTGGTTAAAAACCACCATGGTGATACAATTGTTAACATATTTTAGGGGGAGTTTATAAATTTCATGCAAATGTTAGCCCAATTGCTTTGTGAGATCTATAAATGATACAATGTCCTAGGGGTCTGCACCATTTTACCCTTGTTCCTTTAACTTTTGTCATATTAAACTATGAATGTATAGATGTCCTTGTCCATTCCACCTCAAAAGAACGTGTTCCTAATACATTCATGTTACTTTTAATAGAAAAAGTGACCTACAATGGGAGAGGAATGTAATTCCACTAACACTTTGGATTTTAACAAAGAATTATGCACCAAAAACATATATTATTTGTAGCATAAGGGTTCATGCTACCAATTATATCCTATTGAAGGGTTTTAGTTTTTACATGAGTTGAAAAAATTTGGAATTAGACCACCATTCTTAGTGAACCTAAAAAATCAAAATTGGTATAAGTAAGGATAAGTGAAATAAGGACCCTTCCTCCTAATATTCTAGTGGCAAGGCATCAACCACTACTTTCATATTTCCCTTTACTTAGATGATGTCATAATCATAGCCCGACATCATGGTGACCCACTTGTGCTACTAAGGTGTAGAGAATTTGTTTTCCACAAAATACTTTAGTTTTATTGGTTTTTCATAATTCAAAAATATCTACTAATTAGGTAAGGCACAAAGATCATCTACATGACGCATGTATGGAACACCCCAACTTGAAAATAGGATTGTAAATAACATTTACATCACAAATTTAGGTTGGTGAGCCAATATATATGAACTAACCTGTTGAATTGAGAATTACTTTTTGGATCCAACGAGCCCATATGTAGATGCGTGTATATATTTTTGGGTGGGTGTGCGCTTATACATATTTTTTATATGTTTTGAGGCCAGAGAGCATAATTTTGTGCTCTGAACATCCCTGGTTAGCCAAGTAAGACACCTTAGATGTAGTGGAAGGGCTTGAAGTATTGGGATTCTAGAAAATGGGGTGTGCTATTTAGGTGTGGGGTTGATGGGGGATGTGAGCCTATATGTTGGAGATTGATAGGGTGTGGTATGAGGGAATGGAGGGTACCTACAGATCCCTGAAGGAAATAGGAACTCATGGAGACTTAGTGCTCTAGTATTTACATTCTATGAAAATCTATTTTTCTTGCAATAATATTTTCCTTTATATGAAATGATCATGATTTTCAATTTATAGTTTCCATTTATGAAAATTTATGCTTGTACATGAGTTAATGAATTTTAGAATGAATTCAAATGAACATGGAACCCATACATGAATTAAAAATAAAAATAAAAATTTCTAGGAAAATGGGTTACAGTGATAAAAAGCATAGGAATATGTCTAAGCTTCCATCCAAATACATTGGTGCTCCTCTAACAGCCAACCCTCTTAAGAATTTTTTTTGGATGATACCCTATTGAAACTCGAGTCCAATAGGTCTTATTCAACCTTTAGATCTCTCAATCTTTCAAGATGCCTCACCCTTCTCAAATTAGTTTTACAATACATGCCCATTTATCTTCTCCCATCCCTTGATGCATCCATCATCAAAAAAATAAAAAATCTGCAAAGGTACCTCCTTTGGGGAGGACTAAAAGCAAAGGGAAATTGGGCCATTTTGTCTTGGGAAAAATTATGTCAACCAAATGGAAATGGAGAGATTGACCTCCAATATCCGAGGATCATTATTCAAGCCCTACATGTCAAGACTCGGTGGAACTGGCTCACGCATCTTAATTCCCTTTAGAGTCAAATGTGGAATAACAAATATGCTAATAGAACACCAAACAATTAGATATTTTGACTAATAGGAGAAATAAATTGAACTCACATTTTTACTTCTACATGGAAAAACAAGCATCTAATTCAACATCATAACTTTTGGGAGACTCAAGATATCAAAATTTCTATGTTCTAGGAATACTCTTAGAATCTATGGCTAAAGCTTTCCTCCCTATCACTTTCTCCACTAGTAAAAAAATCCCTTACCTCCATTGCTCTTACTCACATTTCCCAATACTGGGACCCACTTCCTCCCGCTCAATGGACTGATCAGGGACTACACTCTCCAAAGTATGTAGAATACCATTCAAAAGAACATGCTCTACTATTCAAAGAACTTGCAATAAGGAAAATTGATAAGTAACTTGGGGATGACATCTTGATGTGGGGATATCAGCCATCTATACATTTCAATATAAAGAAGGCCCATGAAATCCTCACATGCAAATATGACTCAATAACCCAAATCAACTGTAAAAATATTTGGAATTTGAAGGACTGGCCTTATGCAAAGATCAAATTTGGCTAACTTATCAACAAATTTGTTCTAGTCTTGTAAGGACCAATTTTTAATGGAGGGAAGTTTGACAGCCAATCTTAGTTGAAATCATAGAAAGATTGGACATTAAAAATTCATCCTTACAAGAATAGAACCGTTTTCCAAAAGAGATACAATTTAGGATGCCTGGGCATCTCTCCTCAGCTCCCCTCCCTCTCTAGCAGTTTAGTCACCCTAACTCTTTCAAGCCTGATTCAGACTTAGAGAACTCCCCCTCATGATTATTTCATAGAATTAAACCTTGATGGCACCACCAAAGGAAACCCTAGGCCAACAAGTTATGAAGGTGCATTTTGAACTTTGTAGGTAAAACTCCTTCATATTTATGATGAGACAATTGGGCACACCATAAATAATGTCTCAGATCTCTTGGGCCTTGAATGTGGAATAATGATAATGTTACACAAAGGATACCACACCATCATCCTTGAAGGGGATTTGCAACTAATTATCATGGTTCTAACAAAAATCTAGTTCGGTGCCCATCCCTTCAAAGTCTCCTGAAGCTAGATGATTGAATCTTGAATCTCTAAGTTTGCCTCACTCCTATCATAACTCTAGGGCTCCCTTATCTCCCACATCAGAAGAAGTGGCAAAAATAATTTAGCTGAATTTGGTCTCTACATAAGCGCAACCCCTTTAGACGTGGATCATAATAAATAAATTCCTCCATTCTTCCAGACCACCTTCCTATTGGGAACGGGATTCCCCAGCGATTGTTTTGGGGAAAAATCCCATGTTTTGGGTCAAATTTTGTAATAAACTTGTAAAGTCTCTGCATTTTGTGGTCATGGAGCATGAAGGTGTCATGAGTCATAAATGGTTGTCTACCCTTATTTTTGTAAAGTAAATTTGGTTGTGAAAGATCTACCCATGGTCTATGAACCATGGGATTGTATAAAAGGAACTAAGTAAGTAAGATCTAAGTAGTAGTAATGGTTTTGAGACAGATAGTCATAGCTCTGAAGTTATAAGTCTATGTTTGAAGTTGTAGTGTAGGTAGAGGCTCTGAAGCTGCGTGCGCAAAGGCCTTGGGTGGAAGTTCGTAGTTGAGTGTACATACCCATACAACTATGTGGAGAGGGCAGATAAAGTCTACAATCACTTGAAGATATCAATAAAGAGAAGTATTCTGCAAATTATGTGTCTTTGTTTTGATTAATGCATCTTGTCATTTTATATATGAATTTCATTTATAATGCTCATGTGATGTGCGAATGAATGTAATTACGTTGGATAGCTGAACGCAAATAATGGTATCTGTTTACGTGGTGCTAACTGTAATTATCTAATAAGATAAGTAGGATTCTTAAAATAACTTGACAACCTATGTAATACGCTTCCTTGACAGTGCGAAAAAGTCAGCAACAAAGGATAGGGCTGCACGAAGGTCAGTCGTACCCTTTCGTGGAGGTACTTAAGGCAGGAGTATAGGGCTAGTTTGGAAAGCCCTAGAATGAACTGACCTATGTGAAAGCAGGAATAGAAGGAATAAACCAACATCATGACCATCTCAGGGTGCAGAAACTTGGTTCCAACATCCACCCATATTGCTTCAGGTGAGACTTCGATCTGCGTTCCACAGGATGATGCTAAAAGGGCCAGTAGTGTAGGGATTTGTTTGGCTAGCTAATGTTGAACCTGGGTCAGGCCCCAACAAGCCAAAAAATGGTTTTGTTGCTGGGACTAGAATCTACATAAGAGATGTGTGATGTTGTAACACTAGAATCCAACTAAGAAAGACATTGGAGACTGGTTGGATAGGAAGATCCATGAATTCACGACGTAGTAGAACAGAAGTCCATGACTAAAAAAGGAATAGTGGATGGACATGTACCTATATACGGAAATATTTGAGATATTTTTATGTTCCTTTCTAGTTGAGCTATACGAGTGGATCGTGAAGCTAGCAAATAGCCAAGGAAGGTGGAAACTTGATAGTCCTATTGTTTGGACCCCAGAGCTAGTGCAGTGATTGGAAGCATTAGAGGATAAGATTGTCCGCATTTTCGCTCATTGGATTGATCGCATCATAGGAGGACTTCTAACTGAATTTGCAGTCGAGACCTTAGTTAGCTACACTGAGGCGGGTCAAAAATCTGCAAGGTAAGTACATGAAATCTTTGAATACTTGGATTAAAATGTTATTGTGTGAAAAATGGGTTATGCAGCTATATTGATGTTTGGAGCTACGCGAAGCAGAAAATATTATAGGAATGAAGGAAGAAAGTCTCGTGAATATTGTCCATTAATTTCACCTCTACGAGATGATGAAGAGGAAATAGCACAGGTTTCTCTGCAAAGTTTTATTCGATTAATAAGACAAGGATTCCCACGACTGCCACCTCCACCCACTCCCCCTCCAACGTCACCACCATCGGTTGTGACTTCACTCGTACCACCTCCACCACAGTTCAATATGGAAAATTGAGTGAATCTGTTGTTGTTCAAAGGCTTGGGAAATGACGAATCAACCAATTTTGGTTTGTTGTGAAAGCTGTATGGGAATATCAGGGAGTTATAAATGATAACATGAAGAAGGAAACCCTGGTTAGTACTCTAATGATAACCTGAATGTTGGAGTGGCAGACGTCCAGGCAACACTAAATAAAGAATTCAGTAGGCCTAAATCTGAGGCACAATCTATTGTGGGGCTCAATGAAATTGCAATGCAACCAGAAAAGACCCCTTGGGAACTCGATCAGAGGTTCAAATGTAAAATCCACAAATCTAACATGAACTTAACAGATGAACATCATTGCGAATGGTTTGTGGCTTCACTCCTGCTGCACCTAAGGGCTGCGCTGTCACAACAGAACATAAAGACTCAGGCAGAGGCCTTGAAGATTGAAATGAGACTGCATGAAACACTGATGCAAGATCCAAATATAGGGTTTCAGCAGATCCATGTGCAGTTGAAAAATATTCACCTTGAGTTCTAAAGTTTGAAACCAGATAGAACAATTCAATTAGAGGTGCACGAGGAGGTGTACTTCCTGAAATGCAAGGATCAATGGCATGACAAAGATGATTGTCCGATATTTGCGAACTATATTGGAGGAGGAGGAATGATGCCTTTGATGCCGAATGCTCAGACAAGAACGTGTACAGGGCCTACATTATGGTGTGCTATATGTCAAGTAGCAGGAAAACATGCCATGGATAACTGTCATTTGCTATAGAAGTTTGTACAGACACCGTGACAACTAAAATGCAACTTTTGTAGGTCAGTAGGGCATCATGAGCATAAATGCGGAAGTTGTGAATTGATGATTGATAGAACTCCCACCTATAGGGTAAAAGTAGAAACATGACCCCCTAACCAAAGCATGAGGATGGCGTGGATAGTATTTCAGGGGCGCAGACAAGGACGAGGCAGAGGAGGACCTGGTAGAGGTCGGGGACAGTTGATCTGCTACAATCGCGAATGTTACACAGTAATTTGTCATCGTTTGTCACCGTCCCTGTTACCCCTCTCCTGCATCTTGGAGGACCCATTCCGGAACTTGTGAGAAGTGACAAGACTTGAAATCACTTGCCTTATTCACCTCTAAACATGAGCTTCATATGCCCTTAAGGCATCTCTTTCTCATTGCCCTTAAAAATAGCCCTTTTTGCATTAGCGCTGGTGCCCTATGTTATGCCCGCGCCAACGAGGAAAATCCTATTGAAAGGGTGCGCCATTAGCGCTCTGTCCCAGAGTCGCAATCACACCAACCATTTTGGGAAAAGTTTTCAACTACTCAAACCTCCGAAGGTTTTGTCCAACTCATTCACCAAACTGATTCCAAGTTGAGTGAGGATGGTTTGGCTTCGAATCTCCTTGGAAGGAAAGTAGTTTGCCACCATTCCATGGAAGTTTCCAAGTGATGAAGCCAAATCCATTATTGTGGGGGATTGACCTTATCTCTTCCTTTTCCTCTATAAAAGCTTGTCTCCATGGCTTGAGCAAGCTAGTTCTAGTCCTAGTTCTGATAGTTCTGACTCTTGTGGCAATACTTGTGCTGAAAGGAAGATATCAAAAGATTGGAGTTGCAAGAAGCCTTCTTTGTATCCATAAGGCTTTATCTAAGTAAGGAGACCTTTTCACTAAAGAGAGAGAGAGCTTGTCCCTCACCCCTTCAAGCTTTTGCAAGACTTGTGTAGCTGAGCACCCAGCCAAAGGAGGACTTGACGTCAGGACGCTGGTTGTATTCTCCTTTGTTGATTATTAATAATAGATGACTATCATTATGGTTCCATTCTCGTTTTACTTGTAATGGTTGATGTTGAATTATATCCTTCCTGACTGATGTATAATTGCATATATTAGATTTCACGCTTGTGTTTGTGTTTGTTCTCTTTGTGTGCAGGTGTCCATTCACGTGGATAGTGGAGGATCGTGGCTGGCCAAGGCAAAGGAACGCGAGCGCCATCTCTCCTATGAACTAAAGCGTTGGATCTCGAGTAGGTCTTCATCACCTACTCTTTATTTGCAATTAGGAACTTGCGTGATAGCATTGTTTGATTGTTGCTAGA
>APFE030412313.1:0-29960 GCA_000404065.3 Pinus taeda
TAGAGCGGGGCTCTAAGTGTAAAGTCAGTCTTAGTTTTGAGAAGTATGAGATAGATGCGAAGGCATGGTTAGAAGATAGAAGTGAAATCTGAAGTGTATTGGGTCATTGTGGTAGATAGAGGCTCTGCAGTTGAGTTCACAGAGGCCTAGTAGAGTCTGCAGCTGAGTGCGTAGGGCAGAGTCGGTTCTGTAAATGAACTTGAGCATTAATAAAGATAAGCTTGACTCAGAATATTATGCATCTACTTGTAGATCTGTATTTATATGTTCTGGTTATTCTTTATGCATTTATATTATTTTCAAGTATGCGTGCTAATCTAAAAGTTGAACAATCAATAAGAATATTGGATCTGCACAAACTAAGCTAAGCACTAGTATAATAGTAAGGTTCAGATCAGATCGGAACAATACAAAGGTGCGCATGGGTTGCGAAGGATAAGAAGCTACGTGAAATAGCGTAGCGCGCAGATTAGGTTCACGAACCTCTAGAACCCTTATCAAGACATCCTAGGGTGCAGAAACCTGGTTCCAACACCCTCCCATACTACTTCGGGTGTGACCTCAGCCCGAGCTCCGCGGATTGTTGCCGAAAGGGCCAATAGTACCGATACTTTCTTGCCTAAACTCACTGCTGAACCTATGTCAAGCCCCAGCAAGCCAACAAAAGTTGTGCCTTCAACTAAAATTTTGCTATCTAAAGGTTCAACTCCAACTCAACCCTGACCATTTCTTCCTTTGCCTCATGCACCCCTGCTGCTAATTTTCGAACGCGTGCCTCCACTGGTTCTTCTGCTTGGATGGCCAATTTCAGGACCATCTAGAAGGCTTCCTCCACCACTTGCACCATTTGTCTATTCTACGCCACTACCTCATCACGCTGCAAGCTCAACTGTTCAATGTTGATGTGTTACTCGCTCATTACCTGGAGCGCGTGACCCTCCCTAGCTCGTAGTTCTGCAATAACTCCATCTTACAAAATATAGAGTGTCTCTCGAAGGAGCGCAGCTACATTTAATTTGATTCCCTTCAACCCGCTGACCATAGGCGTGTTGGCCTCATTTTCTGTAATGAGTGCTCTATCTAGTAGCACTATGGTGCTGGTCATCCAGGTGCGCAATATTTCCTTGGCCATGGATGTGCCTACTGCGAGGCTAGTTAACACAGTGCCAGCTTATGGAGTGCGCCCCTGCAACTCCTGTATTTGTGCTAGGAGAGCCCCCAACACCATCTGGTGTTCGTCATTGAACTACTAGAGTGCCTCTACGGTGACATCCCTCACCATATCACCAATTTTGTGTAGACCCCCCTCAGTGAGGGTCATCGGGTCGAACGAAGTCTTTGAAGCCTTTGACTTCTTTTGCAGCCCTACCTGCTCTCATGGGCACAGACATTTTAGCTGAGTGGACGATGTCTATGGGTCCAAACCACCTTACTCTGTATCGTTCTCCAACTCAGGTGAAGGGGACTTCTGTCCTTCGCGCTCTTATTCTGCTGCTCTTCTGCCAACTTCGCAGCATCGTGCGCCGCCTGGGCCTTAGCTACTGCTGCTTCATTTTTATGCTTTTCTACTAACTATGCCATCCACAATTTCTCCTCTTCCTTTTTCCTCTGCACGGTAGACTTCTCTCGTTCCACCACAGAGCTAGCTAGGGCGCGCCACTCTGGTGGCCATGACTCAAGGACTACAAAGATGACATCGTCTGTCACCAGATAGGGTAACTCATGCCATGTATTCGAATGGTCCTTCGATGCCCTAATGGAGATGTAAAGATTTTGATCCATTCATATTCTTATTTTGTCTTTCTACTTCTTCTCTTGTACCATCATCGGGCTTACCCAATTGGATTCGTCCACAGACTCAATGATGCCTACTGGGAGCATCTTGTCTATTTCTATGCGAAACTTATACTTTTATTTCAAATTTAAGAAATACGGCCTCTGCTTCACTAGCTTCGTGTCAGGTTTTAATGTGATCTGCATTACCACTAAATCTCCAATTATTCCCTTCAAATCTGTAAACTTGGTGGGGAATAAGTCCTGACATTCATGGAGTAATTCAATGACCTTATCCACCGTCGCGTCATCCCATTAGTCTCCAATCTTTATGAATTTAGGTTCTGCTTAGTCTTCACCGATGCGGTTATGTCAGGGTTCTCAATCTGTGGTCCTTGAACCTCACGGTGGTTCTTTGTCTCTGGAATGTTAATTTTTTGCAGATCTTCATCATCTTCTTCTGCAATTACATTATAACATTCCAACATGCAACTTAGCTGAGTAGCCAATTCAGGTTGAATCAATTCTACCAGCTCCTATGGTATCCTAAAGATGGTTGCTTTTACCATAAGTGGAAAGTGGTGACATGGTCACCCAGATCTTCACTAATTTTCCCTTCAAATTTTGCTATATCTGAGGGAAGCTTGTTTGGGACTGAAGGCCAACCCAGTTATATCTAATCAGATCATTAGTCAATTTAGAAAGATCTTGCAAGTTTAATGTTTCCAAGAAAGGTAGTCGTGGAGGACTCTGAGGATTCCACCCGATGTGGGTGGAATTTCCAACATTCTGAAAACAATCTCTGGATTTGTGAAGGCACCAAGTTTCCTAAAGTAACTCATAGACCCAACTGAACCCTAAGGATCTCATTGTTGTCTAGAAAAAAATGTAGTTTGACCAACTCTTACAGAGAAATTTCCATAGCCCTTAAATTTTCCCCCTAGAGAGGTGTTAAAAGGAGCAGAGAAACCTTGGTAAGGGTGCCATGAATTACCATAGAGAGAAAATTCCTGGAATGAACTGATAGAAGAATATGACATATGCCCCTGTTGGGCGAAATAATATTAATTCTCAGCTCTAAGCCCACTAACTTCAAGGTTAGTCCAACTTTGAAAAGGATTATAACTTTGACCCATAGAGGGAAAAGGTATTGATCCCAAAGATGGTTTGGAAAGTGCTATATGACCACCCCCAAATGGGAAACCCTGAAAAATAAGGTGACCCACTTGCCATGGAAGTCATGGACGTGGAGGCAGCTAATGGAATACTTAATGGAACCGAAGAAATTGCGATGGTCAGCATTCCAAAAGGGGAAAAACCAATGCCAGAAGCAAAAGATTGAGTACTCCCACTTGGAGATGGAATGGAAGTAGAGCTAAATATAGCAATGTTAGGAGTAATGGAAGTTATGGAAATTGTTCCTCCTCCTTGTACGGATACAGGAGTCTACATACTAGTAGCACTCATGGTGGATGCCATGCTTCCAGTAGTGGTCATTGAAGGAAAAGATCAATATAAACCTCAGCTCGAAGGCCTGTTGGTCGGAGTCCCGACGTACAATAAAACATTTGGGTGATCAGGAGGAATAGGAGAATTATGAGTCAATAGAGACTCTTGAAGCACTTTGAATAACGTCTTCTGACTAGAAGAGGACTCTAGAAAGAACTGGATTGTTCCTCTCCAACTCTCTACTTATACAAGGTCTATCTTGTGAATCAATAACTCCAACCAAAGGATCAATCTCTGATGCGTTTGCTGCCACTGATTGAAAATCACTAGCAAAATTGCTCCTATGCCTTTGGGGAGAAGGCTCAAGACTCGTAGGTGAAAGCCCACAAAGTCTCCTAGACTGACAAACGGTGAATCAACCACTTTGAATTAATTTTAAGAAATCTAATTAAAGACTCAAAGAAGTTGTAAAGCTAGGCCAACTAGGAGCAAAGAGCACTCTCTTAAATTCCATAAATATGCAATCAAGCAAACTAATCCCAAGTATTTCTACACTCGGTGATGAGGATCGGACACCAAAATATAAGAAAGCGAATACACAAGGACATTCTGAAAATAGTGTGTGGTAATCATGACCAACGCCTACAAGCGAAGGTAACATAAACAATTATGCTAACCTTGAGACAACAACCTTTTCCGGTGCAAGCGACCAAGCTTCACAAGGGTACCCTCCAGAAGTACTCATCAATGTGATGTAATGTCTACCCTAGGTGCCACGAGATTCCCCTCTGTAGCCACCTATGTGATCCCTAGGAAAGGCAACTATGGGCACCAACTAATATCAAAAGTTGGGTCGGTGGGATCCAACAAGTAGGAGAGGGGGTATCTCTCTTCCTTGTCTTCACTCTCCCTCGTGCTTAACTCCCAGTCATAGAGCTTTCCCGGTATTTCCAACAATATTGGCTTTCGCTCGTTATTAAACTTCTATGTTTGATAATTTGAGTGGCCTTGGAGAGTTAACTCTCCACTCACCTATTCCAAGGTCCTAATGAACCTAAACTTGTTGGTGTTCGTTAATGAAAAAATAGAAAATCTCTAGTTCTTTTTATTAGATCGCTTGATTTTAGAGGTAAAAAAAAAACAATAGAAACTTAACTATATGCATGCAGTTATTTTCTTTTGATGAAGAGGGATTTCTACTTGGGTTCTACGAAAAACTTATATAAGCATAATATTTTTCTTTTCTTTTCTAAAACACTACACACTAAAAATCTAAAAATATTAAGAATTACTATGATGAAAACTATCATAATGAAAATCTAAATGACAATACAAGATCATAAAAACGCTCATACTATAAGAAAATGTGCTTCTTAATAGAGTCAATAAGCCAACTTGATAATGAAGAGGGCACAAATTTTAAAAACAAATTTCCTTGAAAAGCAAGCAAAACAAAATGAAAAGATCACAATGGCTCAACAAATAAAACAAACTCAATTCTATGCACATATCTTACTCATGTGATAAAGGGTTCCTTGTAGAAGTTTGATCTTGTGGTATAGGTCCAAGGCAAGTTCTCCTATGTGGAAACATTGTTTAAGGTCAAAGCATAAGGATAACAATTTTGTAGATATTGAGTTGTACACATAGACATAGCCATAGAAGTAGCTTGTAGCTTGTGAGTCCATTGTTGTCAACCCAAAACAATGTTATATTAATAGTGTAGTACTTAAGGCATGAGATTCTATCCGCATAATATTTATTGGGAAATGAGACTCTTTTTTTCTCTATATTAGACCTTAATTACATGCATGTATCCTACTCCCATGGTAGAGGTTTCATATAGATGCCTTGTCTCATGGTATATGTCCCCATTCATGGATGAGTCTTTCACAACAACTCCTTTCCAATCCAAAACACATTTTGGAAGAGGGGGTTTTGACATAGTTCCAATCGAGGTAGTTTATTAATGGAACTAACCAATATAGTTTGTCTATAAAACATGTTTTGGGAAATAATACCCTTTCCCTAAGGTGTCAAGCCTCATAATAAAGATTGTATTATATTAAATCCAATTAAAGAACCTATTTTTATGGTCTAGGGCCCCATGTACAACCTATGAACTACATAAGCATTACCTTTAGGCTTTAGCCCTATAATTTGGTCTCAAATCAAGTTCTAGATGAGGAGCCCATTTACCAATATACTAAACTTTAGAATGAAAACCATATCATAGTCTTAGAATAAGTATCCATTGGAAGATATCACTCTTCTCTCACAAGTTTGAAAATTATATATATAATAGATTTTTCTCTCAATAGAAATTTATGTATACCTCCTTTAATCACTCTTAAATTTGTTTATGATTACCCTTTTGTAAAAAATAAATGAAAATTAGACATACCTAGTTTAATCACTCTTAAATTGGCTTATAATTATCCTTTTATAAAATGTAAATTATAAACTTGTTTTTAATCAAAATGTTGAGTTATACTCTAATTTTTAAACCTATAATAATTTGAATAACAACATTACGGTAATCTCAATTACATCTCCGAATTAATAAAAATTATGCCTTTTTTAATAACCCTACTAAAAATGAGAAGTGGTTGTCTTGCTCTTTTGGTAAACCTATAAAGGTGATTTTTGAAAATTATTGGTTTTTATTCACTTGAGTGTCTATCAAGTGATCGCTTGTGGTAGCCGACTCCTCGAAAAGAGGCCACACAGCAACATTGTACAACGTCGTATATAAGTGAAAGTCAAAAGTAAAATACACCCGGCAAAGATTTCACATTCGATCAATAGAATGGATACTGCGAACTTCGTAATGGATTCTGAAAGTAATAGCGAATTTCCAGAAGAGTATGTTGATGCAGTGTTAAGAGGATTTGCTTATGATCCAATTCGTTTACCGCTTACTGAAGACTCTGCTCAGAAAGTTTACAACCGTAGGACATTGGAGAATATTTGGGATGCGAAGCACGATGAAGCCGGCAGCCCATTCACCCGCCAGCCCTTCGATATTAGACATGCAATTCCCCAGTCTGAACTGAGGCAACAGATGAAACTTTACATACTCCACAACACAAGCTCAGCACTAAGGCTACAGAGACTAGAGGTCATTCCCGACTATACTAGGATCCTTAGCGAAAGAGAGATGAAAAATCTGTTGGAGCAATTGGTTAGTGATTATCAACGTCTAGTTAACGAGCAATATATCAACGGAAACGGAACTCTCGAGCGATATTGGAAGGTGTTGTGGCAGAGGTTTAATCTTGTTCGTCTATATTGCCAGTACAGGGCAGAAAATAGGAGCTTCTTTTCTGTGCTGGGAGGATACTCAAAATACTTGTCACGAATAGTAGATCAACGGCTATTTATTCTGTGTCTTGATTGCTACTATATGTATGATGATGCCCCGGAAGTGTGCAAAGAAGTAGCCAAAATTGTGGATATCATGGGTTTTAGAGACAACGAATTGTCGATGTTACCTAAAGACTTTTTATGGGCGCTAGTATACATTCTCTCCATCCCTGCTCAACTATGCAATTATCCGAAAATTAAGAGAATGGTGTTGAGAATTTATCGTCGGATGCTTTATGACGGCAGCGTCGATTACAACATTGTTTTCTCTTCTGGCGCACTTGAATTTGCTCTAGATATGTTAGGAAGACGGAGAGTAAATGCTCTCGATACGTTGGACACAGGGGGGCAGGATGCTCTCGATACGTTAGACACAGGGGGACAGGATGCTCTCGATAGGTTAGACACAGGGAGAGAGAATGCTGAGATATCTAATGAGGACTTATACAACGGATCGGCGCTCCTCAGAATTGGGTGGCAAAAACAGCAGAATCTCTACTACTCAGACTTTCGTTGCGTTGAAGTTATGGTGGACGTAGTAAATCTTTGCATTTCTCGTCTGGAGGGCATTCACCATGGCGGCCAGGCCATCTCTACATCTGAAGAAGAAGACGTTGAGAATATTAATTTAATAAGAGTATCTCTTGGTCGAGGGCTCTTCTTAATAGATTCCTTACTGGGATCCCCGTTCTTCCGTTATTATTCCAAAGCCAGGCTGCAAGAGTTAGGTATGGTAAGCGTGATTGTCCGAATGGTGAAGCTTGTGGCTGGGGACTTCAAATACCTTTGGTCATCTCATCTGCAACATGCTATAAACATTATGGGTGAACTTCATGATGCTGGTGCTCCAAGAAGGGACGAGGTGGTCCAAGTCTTTGGGGATTTTCTGAGAAGCGATATTGTGGATCTGTGTTATCCACGTGTTATAGGCTCGCTGCGACAACTTGTATCGCAATATTCATCCGCCTCTAATTAAACGTGCAGTACTTAGCATCTTTTATTTGTTTCGTGGTCTACTGTAGTCTTAGCATCGTTTATTTGTTTTGTCGCCTGCCGTTGTCTTCTCCACCACTCGTTTTCTATATTACTTCTTCAACTTATCACTTCATGATATACGTGAAACTTAAAACCTTACCTTGGGATTTGTGAAATTTATCCTGGTTCTAAAGGATGGTTATAGAGTAAGCATTTTATTCTACTTATAAACATTTGAAAAATGTTTAGAAATTAAAATGAAATAAGGTATATAAGGTAGGGGGAGTTGTTGAATTAAATGATTTTGTTTTGTTTGGGTTTAGGAAATGGTATCATTATTTGTGTTTTTCTTAAATATATATATTTTTTCCAAATAGTTATATTCCTAATATATTTATTTTTTGTGTGGTGTTTTAAAACATTTGTACATTATTTTTATTAATAGTTATAAAATTTATTGAGTGTTATTTACGTTTTTGTTTTGTTTTGGTTTATCAAATTTATCATTATGTCTTTTTTCATTATATATTTATGTTTTTATTATTGGTATTATTAAACAATTAAAAATAGGTTTGAATGGACAAAATAAATATCTTTATATATAAATGTTTTTTATAAGTTATTGGTGTATTTTCTTTATTATTATTGTTGTGCAGTATAGAAGCCCACTGTTGTTATTGATGTGCCCTTACATTATTATTGTTATGTGTGGATCTATCTTTTCTTCTTTTGCATAACATTTGGTTAAAGCTTTGATTCTATGGTTTTGTTGGAATTTTCCTTATGATTTTTTTAGGAAAGTGAAGCTACAATTAGTGGAAGTGAAGCTACAATTGAAAGAGATGTTCGATATAGGATACACTTGACCCAAGATATTGCACTCATTATCCTCAACACTATTTGTCTAGAAGAAGGATTACTCATTATGGTTGTGTATTGAATATCTATAACTAAATAAATCTACAATGACCAAAAAATACAGGCTTTCAATGTTTATGACTTATTTGACTAGCTAAAAGCAGTTGTAGTGTTCTCCAAAATATATTTCAGGTTTGGATACCATGAAGTTTAGATTAAAAATGAAGATATTCCCATGGTATGGCCACTATGAGTTTGTAGTGGTTCCGTTTGGCTTTCTGAATGCACCATCCACATTCATGTGTTTAACCAATAAGCCAGAAATACAAGCCCACTAATGATGGTATGTTATCCTTCAAGACAAAAAAGTATGTGTCTCATGTAGTTGGTTTAAAGAAACTCATCATGGATGAGTTTCAAAAATGACCATACTTTGGTCATTTCAGTTATTAGAAGATGAGAACATGCATAAAGAAAATGTATTATTTTCTAAGTGTGAAAAAGGAAGGTTCTGACTACATTGCCCAATGTCTAGTGTGCCAACAAGTTAAAGTAGGATGTAGGAACTAGCAGGATTAATGCAACTAATCCCTATTCCAAAATTTGAGTTAGAAGTTATATTTATGGATTTTCTTATAAGATTACCAAAAATAGTGAAAAGAACATCACACTTTTATGGTGGTAGTGGAAAAATTGAGTAAGGAAGGTCATTTTATTTCTTTCAACTCCACTCGTAAAGCCATAGATATAGTTCAAATATCCATGAAGGAAAATTCAAATTTATGGTGTACCTATGATGATTGTCTTAGATCATGATACCATGCTCACTTCTAATTTTTGGAAGCAATTATTTGCTAGTTTTGGAACCCATATAACTTTTAGTACTTCATATCATCCCCAAACAAATGGCAAACCTAAAAGAGTAAAACAAATTTTGGAGAATATGCTAAGAACGTAAGTCATGCAATAGCCAAAGAGGTAGGAATATTTTCTCCCATTAGTGGATTTTGCATAAAATAAGTGGCATTAGGAATCATTGAAGATGATCGCTTTTAAGGTATTGTATGGTAAAAAATGTACCACTCCTATCAGTTTCACTCATACATATCTAGAAACTGTTTCACTCATTTTTGGCTGAATACCAAAATCTTTGTAACTGTGCAACTGCTTTACTTACACCAAAGAGGCCTCATATTAGAGAAGTGTGTGCTTCTCGAATTATCTTTACTCTTTCAATTTGAGGAATGCATAACTTTCCAAAATGATACAAGAGTCAGTCCTTAACATGATAATCCAATTCTTCTACTTGTTTTCCATGACTTAAAGTTGCATATACATCTTTAAAATCTATATCTTGAGCATACTGTTCAATGTAGCTTTCATGCAATACTGAGTTATGCTTAAGTATAGTAGATGCATTTATGATTGGTCTCGACAACATATCTCTAAGTTTATTATGTATGCCCTTTTTATATCTGATGATAAGATGAAATTGTTGTAGAAAACCCATCCACCTATAGTGTCTTGATTGTTGCAACTTAGTTTGTGAGTGTAAATAGTGAAGTGGTTGATGATCAGGATGTATAATTATCTCTTTTCCCATTAGATAATGTTTCCACTTTTTCACACTCTGTACTAATGCATACAATTTTTTATCATATGTGGGATAATTAACTACTGCAAAATTAAATGTCTCTCAATGATAACATATGCGTTTACCATGCTACATCAACACTGCTCCCATGGCATAGTCACTGGCATCCTTTTCAATCTTAAAGGGTCTTTGAAGATCAGGTAGTGCTATTACTAGTGTTGTACTAACATTTTCATTTAAGGTGTCAAAGGCTTTTTGTTGTTTGCCTCCCCACTAAAACACCTTGTCCAATCCTGTTAAAGCATGTAAGGGAGCTGCAATCAAGGAAAAGTTAGCAATAAACTTTCTCCAATATTGTGCGGCTCCTAGGAAGCTTCTAACTTTTGTAATAGATTTGGGTTTAGGCTAGTTTACAATGACTATAGCCTTCGAGGGACCTATCTTCAATTCACCACCCCCTACAATATGACCCAAATAATTCAAAGGTGTTTTTCCAAATTCACATTTTGAGAGCTTAACATAGAGATTTTCTCTTGTCAAAACATCTAGAGTCTCCTTTACATGCTTCAAATGTTCTTCCCATGTTTTACTAAATATAAGAATGTCATCTAAATATACAATGACAAAATCATCAATAAAAGGCCTCAGTACATCATTCATTACTCTCATGAAAATAGTAGGAGCATTAGTCAAGCCAAAAGGCATAACTAGCCACTCATACAATCCGTGCTTTGTTTTGAAAGCAGTCTTCCATGCATCTTGCTCTGCAACTCTGACTTGATGGTAGCCACTATGCAAGTCCAACTTGGAAAAGTAAACAACTTCTTTCAACTAATCTAGTAGATCATCTATGCGAGGAAGGGGATAATGCTTTTTGATCCTTATCTTATTCAGTGCTCGGTAATCAATGCACATTCTCCATGACCCATCTTTCTTTCTCACCAAGACAATGGAGACCCACATGGTGATGTGATAGGTCTTATGAACCATTTCTCGAGCAGCTCCTATACTTGCTTCTTGATTTCTACATTCTCTAAAGTGGACAACCTATACATTCCGATGTTAGGCAATGGAGCATCTTGCTACAAATTAATATCATGTACTATTTCCTTTTTGGGTGGAAAACTTTTAGGTTCTTGAAATAGTATATCATATTCTGAAACAACTTTTTCTAAATTAGCTTGTTGTTTAGCATTACAGCCTTCAAATACATTAGTTTTATCAATTTTCTTTTCCTTTACAACCATCAGTAAAAATTGTTTGCACGAATTTACAATTCTTTTCATCTGCCCTGAGTTTATGAGAGTATAATTATTCTTGAGTTTATGAGCTCTTACAATATATTTGATTCCATCTTTAATGAGTTGATACTTGTTTTTAGCTCTATATAAAATGGCTTTTCTATCATACAGGTAAGGACATCCTGAAACAACTCCATAGATATCCAAAGGAACTATATCTATCTCAACCTCATCTACAAATGTTGACCCAAAAGAAAACCTAAGTTTACATTGTCTAGTCACTTGTAGCTTTGCTTTATCACATAACCAACCCAATGGATATGGCTTCTTGTGAGGTGTTGTTATTAATCCCAACTTCTTTACAATTTCTTCAAAAATTAAGTTTACTTGTGAGCCACTATCAAACAAAGTATCAATCTTTTGATGCTTGGAAATAACTCTAATATGAAAAATCTCATGTCTTTTCCTCTCATCTTCTTCATTATCAGTAGTTTGTGAAAAATTATTAATAGATGCTTCAGAGTTTTTAACTTTTATACCTGTAGCTATGATTGTTGTTTCATCCCCTGAGTGTGACCCCAAATCTTTTTGAATAGCTGCAGCAATATTCTTCTTTTTGCCATCGAACTTCTGGGTCTTAGCTCCGGATGCAGAATCTAGCAGTGTTCATCATCATGACCATCCTTCTTGTAGTGAGTGCATGAGGGTTTGGTCTTTTTTACAACATTTGTCTTCCTCTCCTTCCATTTTTTATTTCTCTTTTCCTTGTTCTTGCTTGCAGTGGGTTTTGATGATCCCCCAACTTTTGGGTTCACATTCTTGCCTCTAGCCTCTAGATATGTAGCCTGAATAGATACCTCATCTATGCTAGTGGGATTAAACATGAGAATGGTGTGATTTAAATAGCTGTGTAGACCACCTATATACTTCAGCAAAGTTTTAGGTGAGCCTAAAGAAATTCCTAGAATCAAAGCTCTTTTTCTAAATTCTTCAGTGTAGCCTTGTACACTTTTCCCTTTTAATTATCGAAGAGTTTGCCAACTCATCATAGCTTACTGCATATAAGCTAGGGGATAAAATTGTTTTTTAATTGCAAAAAAAAATTCACTCCAGACAAAAAGGATTTTACCATGCTTCTTCATGTCAGCTTGTGTCCTGCCTTCCCACCATACCAAGGCAGTGCCTCCAAGGCATAGGCTGGCCAGCTGAATCTTACTTTTGTCTGAATCAATGCTCAGTACCCTGCAATATACATCAATATGTCTAATCCAATTATCTAGCTTCTCTGCATTCAATCCTCCATCATATATCGACAAATCAAATTTAACATCTAATTTAATCAAAGATGTTTTCTTTTTATTTTCAGGGCTATTAGGAGGCGTGGGAAGCTTTTCTTCTTTCCCTTTGCCTTTAGAATGGTCATTGAGGAGAGATTCTTCTACTCCTTTATCTTGTTTGGAGTTTGATGAATCTTCATCTCTACCTTTCTTAAATTCTCTATACATTTCCTCTACCATGGCTCTCATGGTCATGAAACTATCCATGAACTCGGGGTTTGATTCCAAGGGACGTTCTTCTGCCATTTTCCTCTTACGATAGACTCTTCCAATTTCTGGGTTAGCTTCAACCAATTCTCCTTCTCCTAATTTCAGCTTTGTCCTAGTTGGCATTCAACAACAAAATCCAACACAAGCTTGTCTAACCTTAGCAACCTAGAGCTCTAATACCACTTGATTTGAAATTGATCTAAGATAAACAATAAGGTATTACAGACTTATGTGCATGGATGTTCCTATGTTATTTTATGCAACGGATCGATAAGATTGCGAAATACAAAGGAAATGAAGCAGTTAAAGAAAACATAATAGGAAACACATATAAACACAACAAGTTTAATAAGGAGTTCACCCAATACTCCTGGGCTACGTCTCCTAGTCCAGCCTTTAGTGGTGGCCACTCTATTATGTTTTCAAAGCAGAGGTTTTACAAAAGTGAGCTCAATGTGAGTCTCACTCAATAGATACAAATTAGCAACATTGTACTTGGATCCCCCAAGTCTTTGGAGTACAAAGACTCTCCTTACTAAATCTTGATCTCTATTGGTCACAATAGTATGAGTCCAATCTATGACCCAATACATGACGAGCATATACAGAGGAGTTCACTTGAACCTCTCCAGCCTTCTCTGGAGCACACACACTCTGACTCTCTCTATCTCTATCTTGACTCTGGCTCGATGCTGCCTTTGCTTCTGCAGGTCAACTCCGCTTCTCCTCTCTGCTTTCGGCTTACTGCCTACTGCTCTCAGCTTTTTGCCCCCCTCTGCTCTCTCTGTTAGTTTGTGGATTAAAAGTCCATTTGCTTCTTGACTGTTCGTTTCCCTACCTCCTTTCCATTTGAATTCCTTTGTCCTGTATCATCAATCACTGTATAATGTCTCACAGGGAGGTGGCCACCTATTTCATAATGGATGAGTGTCAGTTCTCTTGGACATACTTGAAATGACCGTTTTTATCGTTAAATCCAAGAATTCATGCAAACACGACCTTCTGACAATGCATCATCCATATCATACTTCAAATCCTCTACAACTTTGCTTGTTAACCTCGTCAAATCCGGTCATCCATTGGAATGTGTCTCCGCCATTGATCTGGAGCCTCCAAATCCAACGGTCATCGTCCATATCGGGCGGATAAGTAAAATGATGTTTACCCATCCAATATGAGCGACTTTCTCTCTCTTCTGTTGGATGCGTGGCAACCATTCTATGGCATCGGGCAAGACTCCATTGAAACCACTTACCGCTCAAAGCCCTTCTAATATCCTGTTGGTTTTTGTGGGACCCCGCTTTTGCAAAATTGGAATGATATCCATTGCATTTTTTGATTTTTTGGGTCTGGGTGCTTGCGGCCTTTCCTTCTTTGAGGGGTTTTCCCTACAATCGCTAATCACATATTGGAAACGAACCTTGTTTCTTGAAATGACCTCTAGATTTGCTAATTTGTGATAGCGCACATTACCATGGACCGACGATCTACGCGCTTGAACAACGATCCTCATTGCTCCACGTTGATCACCAATTGCAACTGTTACGAGGATACCTCCGATAAGCTTGATTTTCACAAGATTTGTAGCCTTTGGCATAATTTTTGAAGAGTTCATGAAAACTTAGAGAGTGTTTTGGGATCCAATTTGGATCACCTAGGAAATGGTATTTTTTTGAAATCTTGTACTCTAGCTAGATCTATCTTCACTCCATCTCTAGAAATAATGTGTCCTAATAGTTTCCTTCCTCCAGAGAAAAAATGGATTTCTTGGGATTTAAGGAAAGTCCAAATGTTCTACATTTATCAAAAGTATTTTCCAAATGGTCCAAATGTTCTTCATCTGACTTTGAGAAAATAGTAACATCATCCAAATATATTACTACAAACGTATCTCCAACAAAATCAATGTCCATAGCACTTTCAAATGTAGCACCTGCATTCATCATTCCGAAAGGCATTCTAGCATACATAAATGTTCCCCATGGAGTTGTGAACGATGTTTTCTTCTGATCTTCCTTGTCCATAGCCACCTGGTTATCACTAGAAAATCGATCTAGCATTGCCATTCTAAAAGATCCTGTTACCTTTTGTAGCACATGATCCATCTTAGGCAATGGATAGTTATCTTTCAAAGAAGCCCTGTTGAGATTTCTGAAGTCCACACATAACCTTATATCTCGATTTTTCTTTCTCATAGGTACTAAATTAGCCAGCCAATCAGAACACTTGAGTGGGATTATTATTTTGGCATCAAGCAACTTCTTGACCTCCTTTTCAATTAATGGTAGAAGCAGAGGATTTATCTGTCTAAGCTTCTGTTTGTAGGGTTTAATTCCCTCCTTCAAAGGAATCTTATGCTGAATAATATTTACATCACAACTTTTGAGATCTTCATAGGACCATGCAAAGACATCAACATAATTCTTGAAAAGTTTAAAATATCTTTCTTGAAAATTAGGTGAAACTCCACCATATTATTTGACTAACCTGGGATTCTCCTCAGTTCCAATGTTGTGATCCTGAATATGTTCATCCTATGAAATTTTCCCTAAGTCCACAACCACATCATTGGAATTAAAAATCCTTTCAAGAGGAACAAGTCCCTTCGCAGAATTTTATCTCTCAATTGAAAAATCTTTCGATTTTCTATTAAATCTTTAAACCACTGACTTCTGCAATTTCTGTTGTCTCTTCTTCACCCTGATCAATTTATGTGCCCTGGAAATCTTCAACCATAGTCAAAAACTCCTTAATCTGCTGGTCATCCTCAAAAACTTGCTAGTTCTTAACATTATCAGGAACAGAAGGTCTATGTCCCATTTCTACCTCATATCTTAGTCTTGGATTAATAGGAGGCTTGAAAGCACTAGAAGCCATAGCTAGTGAATCTACTAATCTATTCTCATCTCCTGGAATGAATTGAATGTTAAAAGCTTCAAAAAAGTTCTCAATCAATTCCCATACCTCATTTTTATATGCCCTGAGCCTAGGATGCTTTGTTTGGTAGTGATCTTTTATTTGCTTAATAATCAGCTCCAAATCTCCAAAAGCAGAAATTGACTTAACTCCCATCTGTTTAGTTGTTTGTAGAGCAATAATCAAGTACTCATATTCTGCGACATTGTTTTTTGCCTCGAAATCTAATTTAAAATAAAAAGCGAACATATTACCTCCAGGTGAAATTAGAAGAAAACCAGCACCTGTTCCTTGCTTGGAATAAGCTCCATCAAAGAAACATTTCCACACTTCTTCAGTTTGCAGCTCTGTAATTACATTGGCTGAAGCAAGTTGCTTCTTATTATCTTTAGCCAGCTCTACATTATCATGCAGTGTGAAACAAGCAAATTTATCCTTCTCCTGACTATATACAGGTGAATTACATCCTCCATTTTTCGTAATTGTTTTTACAAACCTAGTTTCTTTGTACAATCTCCTATCCTCCCCTCCAAAAATCGGTATAATAGCATATGTAAAATCTAGCTTCAAAACACCTCCCAATTTAGCCCCCGAGGACCTAGATAGAAGCATTCCAAATCTAGCAGGGATATCTGCTACTACAACATCCATGACCAAGCTTCTAGCTGGAATTTGGGCTACTGACACTGCCAGATCCTTAATAACCCCCACACACTTAACTTTGTTCGAATCAAAAGAATACAAATCCCTATAAGGTTTGGTCACTTGTAGATTTAGTTGCTTCATCATTGACAAAGGCATAAGATTATGTGAAGCTCTCGAATCAAACATATAATTATGTAGGAGGAAATCATGAACCAATAAGGAAATATAAAAAGGAGGTATTGAAGAATATACTTCCTCTACATGTGGACCAAAAACAACTACTGGTTTATCCTCTTGCAGATTTATAGTGTCATTTATACTCTCATTTTCTTTTAAATTAATAAACTCAACAATCTCCTTTTGATAAATAGGTGTTTTTACCAACTCTGTAAGGGGAACTTGTATTCTTACCTTTTCCAACTCCTTATTAAGACTAAACAAGTGACCCTGTTTAACAGTCCTTTCGTTCTCATCTTCACCTTTCTTCATGACTCGAATTACTTGAGGAATTGAAATAAGTTTCTCCAAAGGAATTTTTTTAGTTTGATCTTGAGAAGACTCACCTTGAAGTATCTATGTCTTGCCATTTTCATTTTGTTGCTCCTTTCCTTTATTTACTTGTTTTGCAAGCTGAGATTTTTGTTGAGTCACCTTTGGTGAGGAATTTGAAACTTGCTGCTCACTTTCATTTTCTTGATTTCTTGATCTTTTCCTCAATCTCAGGTGATACTTCTTATGTAGTTCGGCCTGCATAAGATCAGAAAATTGTTTCCAATACTCATGAATTTCATTTTCATCATGAATGCCATCTGTTTCATCATATACATATTCTTCTCCTTTAATACCAAGTTCATCTTCATCTACTGCATATAACGTAGAAATTTGATCTTCAGGTTATTCTTCACCAGGGTCTGCTTCTATATATAATGGTGCTTGAATCTGATTTTTATCTTTTCTTTCCCTTTGCAAGATTTGAAAAGGTTGCATTTTGTATTTGGGATTAAATTTCTTATTATAATGTGTTTGCTTATACAAATTCTTATTTTCTAACTCCAATTTATTTAACTTATCTGACAAAGTTTTAAACATATCCTCCAATGCTTGACCTTGAGAGGATTTTATCTTTCCCTTTCCCTTGTCTTGGGTATGTTGTGTCTCTGGTGCTTTTCCTATAGCCACCAAATTTGCTTCTATCTCTAATGCATTTGTTTGGATTTGATCAAGGGTTGGAGATTTTCTTTCCCTTGATGTGAATTTAAAATCCCCTGTAAAAGTTATTTTTGCACCAGCAGGAGAAGGCTTAATCTCCACTTGGAGTCTATTGTGCAGTTTGTTAAATCTTCTGACAAATTTGGCCATAGTTTCATCAGACTTCTTCTTTATGGAATTAAAATCTATTAATGAATACCCTGTTGGGTGTGGAGCATGATTGTTCAGAGGTCTTTGTTTCAGCCGGATGTATACCCGAGGAAGTTTTACACCCCTCCACGTGGGGGGTGCGGGGGGGACTTGTCCCCACCGCGGGGGTTCGAGGGGGCCAATCCCCCCCGGTTGGGGAGTCCAGGGGCTAGTGGTCCCCCGGCGGCACTGCCCCCGAAGCTAAAAACAGATGTAAATTTGCCTTATAAAGGTATAGTAATTTCTAGTCAATCTCGGTCGGTCATTAGGCGGATGATCTCACGGTAGAACTTATGTTTAGTTTAGGGTTTTTTGCCCTAGAAGGAAACCACTCTCTTTGTATGAGGGCATTGTATTGAGGCTGTGTAATAGATGTGTATTCTCTGAGTGAGAAACAAAGAGGTGAGACAGTGAGAGAAAACAGAGGCTATTACAACGAATCTACTGTAGGTTGTGTCTCTTCATTTTGCTGGATAATAGAAAGGAAGGACTGGCTGTTTGGGGTGGATGTAGCCCAAACTAGGTGAACCATGTATATCTGTGTCTCTCTTGTTTTATGTGTTTTTTGTGTTTATATTTCAACAATATTTTATGTGTTCCATTGCTCCGTAATATATAATTTTTTAACAACTGGTATCAGAGCCGAAGGTCTGTTTGGCTGATAAACTCGCATGAAAGAAGGGTTCCTCATTCGACTGGGAGCAATGGCAGAAGATGGTAAGTTTAGGCTTGAGAAATTTAACACCAAAACTTCTCACCGTGGAAGATGCAGATGGAAGATTACCTGCATTAGAAAGATATGTACCTACCGTTGGGCAGAAAAACAAAGATGAGGATGGGTATGACAGATGAAGGATGGAACCTTCTCTTTAGAAAGGCACTTGAAACAATACAGTTGTGCCTCACAATGTTAGTCGCCTTCAACATTTTGAAGGAAATAATGATAGAGGGTTTGATTAAGGCATTGGAGAAACTATATGAAAAACCCTCAGCATCAAACAAGGTATTTCTTATGAAACGGTTATTTAATATGAATATGTCGGAAGATGGATCTGTAGCAGACTATTTAAATGATTTTAATACTGTTACAAGTCAGTTATATTATGTAGGGGTAAACTTTGATGATGAAGTTAGAGCTCTGTTATGCTTGTGCTCATTACTAGAAGTTGGAATGGTTTAGTAATGGCCATTAGTAACTCTATTTCTGGATCTAGTACTTTAAAGTTTGATGATTTTGTCGATGTTATCCTTAGCAAGGAAATGCGAAGAAAAAGCTCTGGTGAGACATCGGGTAATGCTTTGAGTGCAAAGTCTAGGGGAAGAAAAATGGAAAGAGGAAAGAGCTTAGGATATCGCAGTAAATCAAGAAAAGGCAGATCCAAGTCCAGATCAGGGATAGTGTGCTAGAAATGCGGAAAGAAAGGACACCTAAAGAAGGACTATAGATCTCGAAAGGGAAAAGAAGGAGATGCACAACAAGAAAACAATCATGAAGAAAATGTGACAGGTGAGATGTTACAAGACGCTTTGATTCTTTCTTTCGAAAATATTACTGATTCCTGGGTGGTAGATTCAAAGGCCTCATTCCATGCCACACCTAATAAGAAATACTTTCATGACTATGTTCAAGGAGATTTTGGAGAAGTCCATTTGGGTGATGATAAACCCTGTAAAATTGTTGGAATGGGTAAGGTTCTTGTAAGACAACAGAATGGAAACCAATGGCTGCTAAAGGAGGTAAGGCATGTTCCAGATCTGAAGAAAAATATGATTTCAACACGGTAGTTAGGCAGTGAAGGTTGTGTGACAACTTTCACAGATAAAGCTTGGAAGGTCACCAAAGAAGCCCTGGCAATAGCAAAAGGAAAAAAGGTTGGTACATCGTATTGATGTAATGGTATTTCTAACTTTGTTAATGCTTTAACTTCCAAAGGAGCAGATGCAGCATTATGGCATCATAGGCTCAGACACATGAGTGAAAAGCGGATGAAGATTCTTCACTCAAGGAATTTGTTGTTGGGTTTGAAGAATGTTGGTTTGGACTTCTATGAGAATTGCATTTATGAAAAACGGAAGAGAGTCATATTTCTCAGTGTTGGGAAAGAAAAGAAGAGCGAAAAATTAGAGCTTGTGCATACAAATGTATGGGGACCTACTCAAGTATCATCTCTCAATGGCTCTCGTTATTATGTTAATTTTATTGATGATGCAACTAGAAAAACTTGGATTTATTGTATTAAGAATAAATCTAATGTATTTGATACTTTCAAGAAATGGAAAGCTTTGGTTGAGATTAAGACAGGAAAGAAATTGAAGTGTCTCAAATGAGACAATGGAGGTGAATATTGCAACAAATAGTTTGATAGGTAGGTACTGTTCAAAGTATAGAATTCATAGAGAGAAAACAGTTCCAAGAACACCACAAGAAAATGGTGTGTTAGAAAGGATGAAAAGAACAATCATGGAGTGTGCAAGGTGCATGAGATTGCATGCAGGATTTCCTTTATAATTTTGGACAGATGCTGTATATACTGTTGTTTATCTAATAAATAGAGGGCCTTCAAGTTCCTTGGATGGTGGTGTTCTAGAGGAAGCATGGACGGGGAAAAAGGTAAACTACTCTTTTTTAAAGCCTTTTGGTTGTGAGGCCTTTGTCCATATTAATAAAGAAAATAGAACAAAGCTTGAGGCAAAGTCAAAGAAATGTACCTTTATTGGGTATGGTGTTAATGATTTTTTTTTATGGCTTATACGGTTACGAAAATCAAAAAATCATTAGGAGAAGAGATGTAATATTCAATGAAAAGGTCTTGTATAAGAATCATTTGCAGGAAAAGAAATAGGAAAAAGAAAACAAGGAATACAAAATTCTTGATAAGATCACTGAAAACGTAAAGGTGCCTAAAAATAATAATAATCAACAACAACAACAACAACAACCACCACAATAGCAACAGGCACCCCAAACACCTGAAAGTGGTGTTAGAAGATCTACCAGGATAAGTATACCCCCTGAACGATACTCTCCTTCATTATATTATTTATTGTTGACTGATTATGGTGAACCCAATTGTTATGAAGAAGCAACATAGGTTGAAAGCAAGAAGAAGTGGGAGCTAGCCATGGAACAAGAGATGGACTCCTTAATTCATAACCAGACTTGGGACTTAGTCAGGTTGCCTGCAGGTAAAACTACATTGCAGAATAAATGGATTTACAGGCTGAAGGAAGAAGATGGAGGAAAACAGAGGTATGAAGCTAGACTTGTGGTGAAGGGGTTTGCATAGAAGAAAGGTATTGATTTTGATGAAACATTCTCTCCTGTTGTTAAAATGACTTCAATCAGAACTATTTTAAGTCTAGTAACAATTGAAGATTTGCATCTTGAGCAGTTAGATGTGAAGACAACCTTTCTCCATGGGGATTTGGAGGAAGAGGTATATATGCAGCAACCAAAAGGATATGAATTAAAAGGGAAGGCGAAACTAGTGTGCAGGTTGAAGAAGAGATTGTATGGATTAAAACAGGCTCCAAGGCAGTGGTATCTAAAATTTGACAAGTTTATGTATGAACAAGGTTATACTAGATGTCACTCTGATCATTGTGTTTATATGAAAAAGCAAAATGATGGCAGTTATATTATATTGTTATTGTATGTAGATGCCATGCTTGTTGCGGGGTCTAACATGCAAGAAATAAATGTGCTCAAAAGAAAATTGGCAAATTCATTTGCAATGACGAATTTGGGAGCTGCAAAACAAATCTTTGGTATGAGAATAACTAGAGACAGGAAAAATCGCAAATTGACATTGTCTCAGAATGAGTACATACAACAGGTGTTGAAAAGATTTAATATGCACAATGCAAAACCAGTCAGTACACATTTTTCTAGCCATTTCAAACTTAGTAAGGAAATGTGCCCAAAGACCAAAGAAGACATGGATTATATGTCTAAAGTTCCATATGCATCAACAGTTGGAAGCTTAATGTATGCAATGGTCTGCACAGGGCCTGATATTGCACATGCAGTGGGAGTTGTAAGCAGGTACATGAACAATCCAGGAAAGGAACATTAGATGGCAGTGAAGTGGATTCTCAGACATTTGAAAGGTACCACAAATCAAGCATTATGCTTTGGTGGTTCAAACATTTCTCTATAGGGATATGGTTATGCAAATATGGCAGGTGACATATATAACAGGAGGCGCACTACAGGATATGTATTTACTGTAGGTGGAATAGCTGTTAGTTGGGTTTCAAAAATTAAAATTGTTGTTGCACTTTCAACAACAAAAGCAGAGTATGTTGCTACTACAGAGGCTAGTAAAGAAATGATTCGGTTACAAAGGTTTATGGGTGAATTGGGTAAGGAGCATGATATGGGCATGTTATACAGTGATAACCAAAGTGCCATTCATATTGCAAAGAACTCATAATTTCATTCCAGAACTAAACACATACAACTCAAGTACCATTTCATATGATCGGTGTTGGAAGATGGAGAGTTGAAGCTAGAAAATATGCACACTAGCCAAAGTCCTGCAGATATGCTAACAAAAGTTGTAACCAGAGAGAAACAGAGAATATGCTCAATTTAAATTGGTCTTCAAGGATGACGATGAAGATGAGAAACAATGACGTCCAAAGAGGAGTCATTGTCCAAAACATGGAGCAGCAATGGAGTTACTACAATCATTCTCCAAGTGGGAGATTGTTGGGTGTGGAGCATGATTTTTCAGAGGTCTTTGTTTCAGTCGGATGTATACTCCAGGAAGTTTGTACACCCCTCCACGCGGGGTGTGGGGGGGACTTTTCCACACCATGGGGGTTCCGGCGGGGGGGGGGCGATCCCCCCTTGCTGGGGGGTCCGAGGGCCAGTGGTCCCCCGGCAGCGGTTCCCCCGAAGCTAAAAACAGATGTAAAATTGCCTTGTAAAAGTGTAGTAATTTCTAGTCAATCTGGGCTATTCATTAGCCAGATGATCTGATGGTAGAACTTATGTTTAGTTTAGGGTTTTTTGCCCTAGAAGGCAACCCCTCTCTTTGTATGAGGGCATTGCATTGAGGCTATGTAATAGATGTGTATTCTCTGAGCGAGAGATAGAGAGGTGAGACTGTGAGAGAAAAAAAAGGATATTACAAAGGGTCTGTTGTAGGTTGTGTCTGTTCATTTTGCTAGATATTAGAAAGGAAGGACTCGCTGTTTGGGGTGAACATAGCCCAAACTAGGTGAACCACATATATCTCTGTATCTCTTGTTTTATGTGTTTTATATTTTTATATTTCTGAAATATTTTATGTGTTCCATTTCTCCGTAACATATAATTTTCTAACATACCCATGGTCTCTTTTTTCTCCCCATTTCTAGATGAATAAACATTCCATCTCTTCCCAAGAAGGAATATAATTTTTGGGAATTCCTTTAAAGCATTTCCTTGCTTCTCCATGCAAGGAATAAACAAAAAGTATTAGAATAACATCTAAATGTTCAACATTTAGGCTATCTGCAAAATTGGAAAATACTGACACATGATTCTCTGCAGTTTGTTCATCTTCCTCTATAAAACAAGGAAGAATTTTGAGGTAATCTTGTGGCATTTGATTAAACGGTTGTGGTAGTTGAAGGGGTACATACCTATTCATCACAAATGAAGGTACTACCATGTTTATTGAACTTTTATTACCAACATATGTGGAACCTAACTGAGAGGTAGATGGAATGTGCATAGGTGGTAATGTAGCTATTGGTTGAGGTTGAGTGATTATAGTAGATAAATCAAAAGTAATAAATTATAAAGGTTTCTCTTGAGAATTAGGTTCCTGAAATGAAGATGGTGAAAAAGATGACTCTTTATCATATGAATGTTCAAGTGAATTGCTATCTGATATAGACAATGTAGGAATTGGTGTAATTAGAATCCTAGACCTTCCAACCCTCCTAGAGAATAGACTTTCAGGATCTGAAAGAGCTTGAACCTTCTGTTGTTAAGTGGCTGATCTTGTATGGGGTCTTCTTGAAGCCAAAGTTATTGTTTTGATTCAAAACAACCAAATATTCCTCCTCATTGAACAACCAGAGGAAAATATTAAAACCCAGGGAAAATTTTTCTTGTCTTCTCTCCCCGACAATGGTACCAATTAATGTTGTTCCTTAAGAAACCAATTTCTTGGTTGTAGAAAAATTGTGCTTAAGACATTAATAAATATTATTTACTGTCACTTATTGTTGGTTGTGTTCTCAAATGAAGGACCTGAAAAACTTGGCCTTTAACCCTTAATACATGTATGACCGAAACATTTCAGAATGCCATTTGTTGCTAGATATAAATGATGAGTGAAGAAAGATTGAAGGAGAAGTTAAAGATAATATGTTGGTTTTTCACAACTAATATCTGTAACATAGAAGAACGACAATATGTTTCTTAACACATAAACTACTAGCTATGACTCTTAGAGAAGTTAAAGATAATATGCTAGTCTTTCACATAAACTATTATCTATAACTCATGCAAACTTATGATTCTTTCATTAATCAATGATGATATCAGGAATAAAGTGGCCTAGTCTCAGGGTTCTCCAAAATTTGAACCCTTTCTTTGTAAACTTTCATCCTTTTATACATTGTGGAATAGTTGTTGATTTCTGAAACTGCCCAAATTATTCAACTGTTTCTCTAACTATATGAAGTAAAAACTATTACGGAAATTTACAGAGGGTAAAAGACACCTTAAAGAACATGAAATAACAAGAACATAACTAAATTCAAAAAAGGACGATAACTGTTGGCTTGCTCTGTTAATCCGCTGCCAAATTCCTTGGTAAATGCCCTAATGATGTTTAATTCGTTCTAGCCATAATGAAATGTATTTAGCTTGCGTAATCCTGGGCTTACATATGTAACAGGCATTTGATTGGCCAAAATACAAAGAAAACATACCCAATTTCTTCCTCTTCAGATTCAGCTCTAACCCTGATTTTCCACTTTACACGGCGGAATTAACGCAAACCTTTGCTTAATACAGAACTCAAAAAAAGTTAATCTTGCTTTATAAATCTGTCAAATCTTCCCGTTCAGTGCTCCATTGAATTCCACCGCAAATCGCAATCAGCCCTTTCAAATGATATATCACCACAAAACTTAACTTTACGCACCTTTAAGTCGCATATACATAAATCCTTCATATTTGCACTATTTCTATTATATACCTTATATAATAGAAATATGCCATAAAACATGTTTTTTTCGTTTTTAACACAGGCTCCACACAACTATCGAGGCATACCTTTTCTACCGATATACCCCCACTGTAGATCTGCACTTTTCGGATCATACAGTCTATAAAGATTTCAGGTGGGACATAAGCCCGAAGAATACCCGCCTGAAATGAGCAGTTTTCTCTCTCCACTCAACTGCTATGTGTTGAATGGTAAGTGGGATCAGGTGAGCTCCAATAAAAACCACTTACCATTTTTGCTCCACCCGAAATCCCACTGTAACTTTAATTCCGCCTTTTTGTACACCTCGCGGACCTGCTGGGGCTTATAAAACATAATATTTATATGCCTTGGGCCCAGCCTGTTTAACGCTTATTTCTATTATAATCCTTTATAATAGAAATACATATAAAAATGCAGGGATTTTCGATATAGCGGACCCGCCAGGACTTACAACTCATATATGATATATATATATATATATACTTATATATATATATATATATAGGGTCTGGCCCTTATCACGGATCGCAATCGGCGGGATCACATACATATATAATAACTATTGTCTGTTATTTCAGACCCCACAACATTATAAATGCAATATATATCTTTTCAAGTCCGCCATCGCAAGTCGCATTCAGCGGAACCCAACGACCATTTCTCTGTGGTGCGACGGACCTGACAGAACTTTAAACCACGATGTATATACCTTTCGGGTCCAGTTGTCATGAATCGCAATCGAAAATCGGTGAATGAACCAATACATATGCATTCGGTGCTTCACGGGCCTGCCGGGCTTTTAAATATAATATATCTATTTCCGGTCCAGATCTTTGACACTTTATCACTTGAAAGAATGACTTCAACGTAAATCACATGTAGACAGACATTTGTCGACGTGTTTCGAACCAACTAGTGTGGTTCATCATTAGGAAAAGTTGAAGATACAAATCCAGCAAACCATGTTAAAGTTCCTCAGTTCCATCATCGTAAATTTAGGGAAGCTATCGAGATTAAAAAGAGGCCGAACAATCTCAATAAAGATGATAGATGGAAAATCAGTAGGTGTTGGATTCCAGCGCTCTCTTCTTAGTCGGTTTTTCTGCCCCCTCCTCGAGTTTGTGCTTTCTTTATTTATATATGTCTTGTAGCATTTTTAATATTATTATTAGTACAATTTATTCATTTGGTTATTTATCTTCTTCTAACCTCTTATTTGTATTATTATTAGTATTATTATCATTATTATTATTAGTATTATTATTATTTTCTAACCTAATTTTACATCCTACTTTATATTAATAATATCTAATAAATTGTTTAATTAAATAAATATATTGCCTTTTGAACTAACCATTTTAATTATTATTATTATTATTATTATTATTTGCCTGCTTTTTAATTATTAAAGGGTTTAAATTTAATTAATAAATTACTTTTTAACTAAACATTAAAATTATTATTAAATGAAAAATCTAGACCTAATATATGATTTTAATTAAATATATATTATTTATATGTATAACATATAGTATTAATAATATTTATAGAATTTATAAATTCTCTAAATAAATAAATTACTTTGAAACTATTTCATTTTGACTCCTTAACTTTTTTAATTTATATATAGTATATCATATCTATATATAATATATATTATAATATATTATATATATATATATATATATATTTTTATTATTAAGTAACTAAATCAATAAATTTCTTTTATACTAAAACCTTAAATTATGAATAAATTAAAATGGAAAATCTAAAACCTAATAATTTTAATAATATATATTATATTAGATTTATATAATTAAATAAATTCTCTTAAAATTAGTTTGTCCTAGTTAACGAAATGTTACAACTTTAGTTAACCCAAGATTGTATATCTTCCATTATGCGATCTAAAAATATTTCGAACAATAACTAGTAATAAAGATCATTCAGCTATTATAAGAATAGAAATCATTAAGAATAAACCACTTTGCATAAGAAGTTAGGCAAAACAGTTGTGAACAGTGTATCGCATAATAAGCCATTCATATGTCAAACATAAACAATATGACTCCACCGTACAAAAGTGCCAAATGATAACCCATACATTCATGCAGTAACATATAAAAAATTGAAACTGTAGATCACTTGAAGAATATGAGCAGTAATTGCCAAGAGATAAAAGTACCATTTATGACTAGTTCTACCCATAAGATTCAAGCAAAATCGATCTATCTCTACTTGTTCTAAAATCTACCAAGAGTACAAAAGTGCAACATGAGTAGCAGATATCAAAATGCAAGTAAAAATAAATCTCGATCCATCCATTCATCAAAACCTCCTCTGAGGGTGCAGAAGTGCATGTTCTGAGGATACGTTTTTGACAAATCTCTGGACCCTTCTCTAAATGCATGAGAAGGGTTAAAATACTACTTCCTAATTCTAATAATAGTGTTTTTACAAAATTTTAGGATACGATTCTCAATTGACCATCCTTTTTCTAATCTAAAATAAAAAGAAACAACAAACTACTAAAAATAAGCTACTTATGAATTTGGTCCTTAAAACTGCAAGTGTTCATCATGGATTTGAGAAGAGTCGGTTGGCCGACTTCTACGCTGAGATGGGCTGCGAAAACAAAATCTATGAGAGCTGGCACTACTTTCTCGGCTGAGTTTATGATGCATTTCACAGTCATCCATTGACTGTGTGGCTTGACCAAGTATGCCCAATAGCACTCCTAATTCAACTTGTTCAATGCCTGGATCGCTTTTCCCTTTTCCTGCGCCTTCTATTTCCATTCTGCCTCTATTCGTGACATGTTTGGTAGGTATCCTGGGGTGGTTTCTGTGATTAAGTTGGCTCTGTGTAAATTTTCGTTTACATAGTCTATAAGGACGCTTGCCTGTGTCGCTGCTGCCTCTACCGCCTGTTCTGCCTGCTTGATTTGATCGTTCCATTTGTTAAAGAGAAATTCTTTATGGCTTTCATTTATTATGGGTGCATTTTCTCTCTTCCCTTCCTCTCCATCCTGCCAAGCTAGATACTCTGTCACTCGTCTGTCAACCTAGTCGTAGTCACTTCGCAAGTCTGTCACTTGATTGGTGAGTTTGTCACTCAGCTCGCAATAGTGACTCCACTGCGATATTTTACGTCCCAACTCTTCTTGTTGCTGCAGAAGTTTCTCATTTAAGCTAGTAGACTCTGAAACGAATTCGGCAAGCTTGGGCTTGTCCTTGTGTATTTCTTGTAAAGCTTGCAACTGCTTTCCCTTTTCGTCTAGGCTTTTCTGATAGCTTATCTGCATTTGCTGAAAGTCTTCTTGTTTCTCGAGTTGTTTGGACGCTTCATTACTGGCATTGGCATGTTGTAGCTGTTGTTGTAGTAGCTGTATTTGGTTTTCTTGCTCCCTCAATAGTTGCTGAACTTCTGACACTTTGTCGATAGTCGCAGAAGCGTATGCTCCTGCGATTTGAGACAACTTCATGAGATTTTCTATTGGGTTGTTGTTAGGGTTTTTCCATAAGATGTCTAAATGTTCAGCGTCCTGTGACAGCGTATTCTCCAGCTTTCTCTTCTTTCTTTGTCTCCTCAAAATTGCTTTATGTTGGGGACTATAGAATACATTCAGTGGGGGAATTTCCTCTACACTAAGTAGAAGCTCAGAAGGCGGAGCGATATGACTGTGCTCCGTTTCTGAGACACTACCGACCATGGTTGAAACCATTTCTTGCGCTACCTGTGCATCGCTCACAGGTGTTCTTGGGACTTGCGCTTGAAGGCTGATTAGCTCGTTGAAGTTTTCCCATTCTTTATCAAGCTCTGTCGTGACGAGTGGCGATTTAATGACGGGAGAAGGGACATATCTTGGTGGGGAGGCGATAACTTGAAGTTGTGACATTGCACTTGACTGAGCTGTATCTTTGGATGTTTTTTCGCCTTTTCCTTGGTCGCTTGCAGACTTTTTAGAACGTTCAGGTGTTCCTTGGGCAGCGTCAGATTTGGATTTGGAAGTACTGGAGTTTCCGCTGAGGCTGACACTGGGAGTAGGCTCTCTAGCGAGCAGTCGCAGCTTTTCTAGGGGAACACTGGTTAGCCTTCTTTCTCTGAATAACAAAAATCTTTGGAGGTCATCTGGGGATAACCTCGACTTAGCTTCTCGCAAAACATCCTGGAATGACCTTTTATTTTGAAACAAGTCATCAAATAAATCTTTCTTTCCGGTGAACACTTTTATTCTGACACTTATAGTGAAATCATGGGCAACATTATTTAGGTCAAAAGATCAAGCGGGGAATTTAAATAATTGTAGAGACGTCACATTCCCTACTTCGGAAAAAGCATGTCCTACATCGAACAATGAGAAGGCCCCACAAGCTATAGGAAACTAAGGCCATATGACTTTCTTTTTGTCTTTTAGTTCTTTGGTTAGGCCGCCTTCTGAGCAAGTCTGATAGGCAATTTCCCTAGCCAAAAACTTGTCGGGGACATACACAGGTAGGACATGTGGAGGTACAGTGCTCCCAAACACTCTAATATAAGTGAACCATTCTTCCCTGAACCATCTCGCGACGGGGATGATGTCTATTTGCGCTTCGGGTGAGCACCTCGGGGGTTCTTTACCATAAATCATCCTATATAGGGGTAAGATGAGCCTGTGGAAAATCTGATAGAAGTGAGTGGCAAACTGTGAATCCCATAATACTTTGTGATAAACATGAATAGGTGACGGGTCCTGGGTAGTCCATTTCCAACCCATAGTTGGGAATTTAGATACATAGAAAATAGAATCCATAATGTAAGCAGACAGATAAAAAGGAGGATAGACCCTTTGTGACAAGGATCTCTTAGACCGGTAATTCATGACAGCAGTGTATAGATTATCAGAAAATATTTTGGCCCAATCCACGAGATCGGCATTTGTGGTAGCGTCTATGAGTGGTAGCCATTCAGACGCAAATTTATTTATGTCTGGCATCCCAAA
>APFE030412328.1:0-11130 GCA_000404065.3 Pinus taeda
TTTCCATTCACTTCCAACAATGCAACAAATCGATCACTAAGAGAAAATATAACAAATTCTCTAATGCACTAATTTCACCAAGATAAACTAATGCAAATCAATTCCAAAACCTTTTTTATTTTTTTATTTTTGTGTAAATGCAAATCAAAGAAAAACTGATCTAAATCTACGATTGATTTTTCAGAATGTAAACTATGCAATTGTAATCTACGCACAATTCACTTGAAAAGTATGCAAATGTAATCTATGCACATTTTTCATTCATATTCCGAAAAGGAGAATTCTAATTATGCAAATGTGATCTATGCACGAGAATTCTCAAACACAAGATGATTCTAATGTAATCTAAGAACCAATCCAGTGCAAGTCGAGAAAATTGGGTGAGAGTTCCAAAGATCAAAAAATAAAAACACTCAAAGGCGATTAACACTCATACACAATTTAGCCCCCCCCGGCGAATGAGGGGGAATTTTTTTTGCAAAAACAAGAGCAAAAAGATGCAAAACTGTGTAAAGACTGAGACAAACCTCCAAGTAATGACCAAAGGAAATCAAATTTAGAATTTCTCAAAAAAGAGACTCAAAACACCCAATTGATGAAAGCTTAAAGCAGGAATGCCAACGAAACAAGCCAAGATGAAAGCTTCTGACAGGTAACCAGTGGATCTGGGCAACAATAAATAAACTATAAACAAAATCTAATGGGTAAAAAGGAAAAAATTGAAATTTTCTAAGGTTTTGACAGGGGTACGCAGGCAACCTGTTGGCACGGGTGCGGCCACGCTCTGTGTACAAAGCAAAAGTGCGTACTAGTACGCACTGTACTTAACACAGAGGGTGCGTACTGCTCTCAAAATCAAGAAAAATAAAAACTAACTCAACCCTAAGCTAGTCTACCCAAGTTCACAGTCAATCAGTCAAAAACTAGAAAGAAATCAGAGTTTCTCAAATCAAAGTATCAATCAAAGGAAAAATCAATCCAATCAATGGATTCCCCAGCGGAGTCGCCAATTTGTCATGCGGAAAGAGTTATTTTTGCGGACAAATCTAACCTCCCTAGGAGTCTAAGACTCTCTAATGACAAACAAACCAAACAAGAGCTATCCTTCTCTAGATACACATCATTCTACGAGAACCAAATGTTTTCCGATCTTACCTTAGGTCCAACGCTTGTTGTAGCAGTCCAGCCTTGCTGATCCAGATGAGCTCCTCCTTCACTTTAAGACCTGCATACACTAACAAAGCAAACGATTACATAACACCTGAATATTTCATAAAACAAAGCATATTCATCACATAGACCAAGGAGTACATGAAATAATTCATTAACAACAAATCATTGAGAAGAATGGACTATTTGTATTAAATAATCAAAGGAACCATTACAACCTGAGCCTTGGTGTTGTGCAAGCTCCTCCCAGGGTCCAGCAAGAGATTTCCTCTACTTTGACAAGCTCACCCACTCCCACTATGGCAACAAGGAAGGATAGTGATCTCTCCTCACAAGTCAACAAATGGAAGTCCTAATTCCAGCAGCATTTACCCTTTAAAATGTTCAGCTTTCAACCTCCCCTCCTTTGGCCCAATGCCTGTATTTATAGTATTCTAGAGGAGGTTATTCAGTTCCAACATCAATGGGATACTCCCTCTTTTGGATGGGGTAGCTCCTCTCTTGATGGGATAAGCTCCTCTATCATAGGGGTGCATTAACCATCTGGGGCGCTCAATACACGTCAAGAACGCTTCTAGAAGGCTCTAGAAGTGACCACAAGTAACTTTTTAAAGATGAAACTTGCGCCTTTTGACCTTTACAGGGGTACGCACCCAACCTTTAGCATACAGAGCGTATTACTACGCAGGTCTAATGTATTTGGAGTGCGTACACGCATGCAAGGTAGAGAGAACCTGCGTACCCAGAGATAAACATGTTTTCAAGTGACTTTCTCTCTCTTTGAAGTTTTGACATGAAGAGCAGAGGTATGGGGCTTGACAAAGAGGACAACGTGGCTATTGATGAGGCCACATAAACTGCAGATAGTCAAGGTGACAAAATTCAGTGTAACAAGGACCAAGGTGTTGAACTCAGAATTGTTCTAAGCATTCAGCCTTTGTCATCTCATTCTCCACCTCCTTCAGATACTGGGTCACTGTCTGATATTGGCCTAAAATCCCTGGAAAGTCCTGTCTAGACTCAAGAGCGTTCGTTGACTACTGAAAGTCAGCTTGGATTGGTTGTATATCCTCGAAATCCTTTGTTCAACCCTATTGAGATATCACTGCAATGTCCATATAGTCCTTACGTTCAATTGGGTATTCCTTTCAAATTATCCCCTCAAACATCTTCAGTCATTCGTCGTCACTTTTTTCCACCCATGGAGCTTGAAGGCGATGCTCCAGTCTCCTCTTCAGATCACTCAGAGGTTTCCACTCCACACACTGTCGAAGAGGAAGAACATCAGTTTCCTCCTGAAGGTTTCCCTTACACGGGAAGCATTCCTATCAATATTTTTAGGGATTTACCCCCTAATTGTGTGACTTTAGCACAATTGGTCTCAAGTACATCTAGTGCCTCATCACTTTATCACAACCATGTTTGGGCGTCTGAAGCTATGCCTACCACAGGTCTGTTCATTCAGAATCCGACCTCCCAACAAGCGATGATTTCTGCAGTTACCTCAGTCTCAATGAAACCCACTATTCTGAACTCTCTTGTCTCGTCTGTCCAAGTCACTTGTCCGATTCAACCAACAGTCTTGAGTCATGTTGTTGTCAGTTCTTCGACCCCTCTAGTAAGTGGACAAGTTGTGCCACTGCTTGGGGGGAAGAATCTGAATGTTTCTATGGTGTCACGAACAACCAATGTGAGTAGCTCACAACTTCACATGGTTGGGATGAACCAACCTTCTTCTAGTGCTCTTCAAAAACTTGTTGGTCTTGCTGGATCAAGCAATGCCCAGTACCAACAAGTCCAAAATCACGTTGGTCTATCCGGGTCAGGTAATTTCTAGTATCAGTAGCCTTATGAGACTTAGGTTCAGTACCAAACTCCTTATGTTCCATATGGTTCCCAAGGAATGGTGAATCCACCCTACGTCCTACAGCCTGGACAGTATGTTCATCCTGGTTTGTCCTCCTTTTTGGGTGGCTATGGCCAGATAGAGTTCAGAAAATTTCAAGGTCTCAATCCAAGAACAATTCAAGTACCCTTGCAGCAATAAGGACAACCTCTATAGCAACAAGGGAAACCTTTGTTGCAACAAGGGCCATCCACGTAGCAACAGGGGTAGATGATGTCGTAGCAAGGACAACTACAACAACTGCAAGGGAAACCCTCACAACAGTTGCAACAAACCATGTAGCTACAAATGTAGTATGCTCAACAAGCTTCCCAGCCTATGTCTTTGCAAGGCCAACCTTTGAAGCTGCAAGGTCAGCCCTTGTAGCAGCAGGGCCAACCTAGGCAACAACAACCCTCATATACATATCAAAAGTGTCAACCCTTGCAAGGACAAGATCAGGGTCAAGTCTTGCAGTAGTAGGCCCAAAATCCTAATGTCCAAGGGCAACAGGTTCAGAATCCTTTTGTCCAAGGGCAGCATGTCCAAAATCCCTATGTCCAAGCGCAGCAAGTGAAAAATCCTTATGTCCAAGGGCAGCAAGCCCAAAATCCTCTTATTTAGGGACAGCAGGTTCACAACCCATATGTTTAGGGAAAATAGGTGCAATATCCATCTGTCTAAGGTCAATAGGCTCAATAACCTTTTAACCCATATGTTGCTTATCAACAACCTATGGCTGGACAATTTCAAGGTTTTCAAGGTCAAAATCCTCCCTATGGGAAAGGTAACCTACAGTGGGGGAAAAAGCAAATGTTGTATGGACATAACCCTCCAATACGGGGCCAAAATCCTTACCAGCAAGGATGGGTTCCTCTGGTTGGACTCGCTTATCGACCTCCAATGCCTTTCAATACTAAATTACCATTCTTGGTTACACTAGAGTTTCTATATGTGTCTCAGCTTATGAATGATCTAATTCTTCATTCATCATACTGGCCTCCAGTTCCATAGAAGATCCCAAGCGATTGTTCGAAGTTCGATGGAAAATAAAAAGAAGATCCCCAAGCCCATGTGAAGACATATCATCTCTGGTGCTCTTTAAATTCTTACATTGATGATTCTATTCATCTCCGTATTTTCCAACAAACTCTTATAGGTGTTGCAACCAAGTCCCTCAAAGTACTTATCATGACTTCAACTCTTTAGCCATGGACTTCCTCACACATTTTTAGTTTCCAATTCGCTATGAAATTGGCACCTATTTTCTCACATCGCTCAAGAAAAATAATGTGACACACATCTCTGATCACTTCCATTAATGGAGACATCGCTTGATCAAGTTCGAGATTCCTGATTAGTTACTGACTGAATGGATTACCAAGTCATTTTTTGCTCCAATTGCTCGTGATATAGATATGGGTGGGTGCGTTATAGAGGAGTAAGCCATTACTCGTGCCCATTACCTGGATATTGTTTACTCCCAGTATGACACTTCGTATGAGTTATTACCCTATGCTTCGAGGCCATCATCTGATCCAACGACATCGAAGTCATAGGATACACCTCCTGTCAATGGAGTAATTGGTTCAGTGTCTTAGGTCCCTGCAAAATATTCTTCCAAATAGAATTCGGTCTCAAACACTGCTTCCAATAGTCCCTCCCAAAATTCACCTAGCCCTAGTAAAACCTCAGAGGTCCACACTGTCCAATATACCGTAGTGGATAAATCTTCGAAAGGTAAGAAGAAAGGTAAAGGCAAGATTAAAGCCGATGCCCCAAAACCCAGTCCTCCAAAGTCATGTGTTGGTGATGCTTCACAACAGAAGCCTAAGTATCCATGCCTCATTTGTGAGGAGGATCACTATACTGAGGATTGTCCCCGATGATCTGAAGTTAGTCGCTTGCTCAAAGGGACCCCAATTGTCTTGAAAGAGTTGTTTCCATCTCAGCAGACTCAAATGGTAGACCAACCTCAATTGTCTGCTTCCTCAGGTTCACAAGTGTTCATGATGAGTATGCCGATTAATCTGGCTACTAGATCCAAATATTATCAAACTCCTGCTCTGATAGTTGGGAAAGAGAAAGAGGCCACCCCTTCTTCTTTTGCCCTACCAAGTTCTGGTCCTCTTCATATGGAGAGACCTAACCCTGATTTTACTATTCGTCCACCTTCTTGAGGTGTGCTAAGGAAGTCCTCATATAATCCTAACGCTTGAGCTGCTCAACATTATAATATTGTTGAGGAATTGGGTCAGGCGCAATCAACTATGTCTGCTCTCGAGGTACTTCAAATATGTTCATCCCAGCGGAAGTCATTATTGTCGGCTATTGGGGGTATTAATCCTATTGATTCTAATTTGATATGTTTTGATATAGAGAACTGCGTTCCACGTTTGCCTCATCAGATTTCCTTTCTCATTCAGGTAATCATTAATGAGAAAACCATTCATAGGACCATCATTGTTGAAGGTGCCTCTACCTGTATCATGTTAATTGCTTGTTGGAAGGAAATTGGTTCTCCTACTCTGAACCAATCCCCTAACACTTTGGAAGCTTTCAATGAACGTGATCCATGACCATTCGATGTTTTACCCAACCTTGCCATTACTTTGGAAGGAAAGATAGTACATGTTGAGGTAGAGATTGTTGACACTAATCTCAATTATAATCTTCGACTTGGATGGAGTTGGACCCATGCCATGCATGCTATAGCCTCCTCCTTGTTCCGTGTGATTCGTTTTCCCCATCAAGGGAAGATAGTCATAGTCAACCAACTATCCTTCTTTGCCTCTTCTTCTTCATATGGCAACACTCTGTATGTCAAGCACACTGGTGCTCCTTATGAGAGTGTGGGGGCAGGAATTTTTAAAGATTCTTATTTGATGGGAATTTTTCTACTCCCACCTTCTCATGTTGCCTCTGTCAACATGATATCGGTCAAATCTGATCCTTGGGTCATACCTTCACCGGATCTTATTGATACCTGGGGCGAGGTTATGCCATTTAGTCCTGCCGAAATCAATTATGTGGAAATTGTTTTAGCCTCAAGTTCTGTATCGTCTGCTTTTCCTGTTTCGAGGACATATCTTGATAAATATTCTCAATCCCCATGACTTGGTACTTTGGAATCTCCTGATCCCTTAGCTGGGAATTTTATTATGATGAGAGTATCATGGAAGTACTTTCTCTCGAGGAACCACCTTGGAACGATACTCATCATCGTTCCTCGTTCTTGCCTAGCTCGACGGTCATGTATACTTATCTCGAAGAGTTCTCTTCTCAGTTCCCTTTACTACTCTTCAGGCGCCGATCTTGACTCATGAAGTATGGTTGGAAGGAAATTTGGGTAACATTACCTAAATGATGCCAATTTATTTTCATGTCAATCCTGGTGTCACTGAAAATGTCCATATCGGGGTAACTTCTTCTCCAGATGAGATCAAGATCTATACTCATCTGTTCCAAGAATTCTGTGATGTGTTTGTGTGGTCATATGAGGAAATACCTGGCATTGATCCTAGCATCATCGTACATGAAATACCGACTTATCCTCATGCGAAGCCCGTTTGCTAACGGCTTCGCCTAGTGCACCTTAGGAAAGCGATCGCTATCAAGGGTGAAGTTGAAAATCTTCTCCAAGTTGGATTTATTTATCCAATCCCTCTCACAGATTGGGTGTCAAATATTGTACCAATGGAAAAGAAACAAGGAGCGATCTACGTTTGTGTCGATTACTGTGATCTCAATCGTGCCTGCCCAAAGGATAACTATCCCACTCCATTCATTGACCAGATCATTGATGAATGTCCTGAGAGCAAAATTTTTTCCTTTATGGACGGTTTTTCTGGTTACAACCAGATTAACATTGTGTTGGTAGATCAAGAAAAGAAAACTTTTATCTATCCATGGGGTACTTTCACATACAAAAAGCTACCTTTTGGCCTAAAAAATGTTGGGGCTACATTTAAGAGGGTGATGTCCTATGCATTTCACGACATTCGAAACATTGTTTAGCCTTACTTGAATGACCTTCCTGCTCATTCTTGTAAGTGCCATGATCACCCTGATCATCTTCGACATATTTTTCTTTGCTGTAGGCGCCACAACATTCGACTGAATCTCCATAAATGTTTTTTCTGCATCGAATATGGATGATTCCTTGACTTTATTGTCTCTAAGGAAGGAATTCACCTTGATCCGCTTAAAGTCGAGGCCATTGTTAATTTACCCCCTCCATCTTCGTTGCACGAACTGCGGAGCCTACAAGGAAAGGCAAATTTCCCCCGTTGTTTCATACCTAATTATGTTGAGCTAGCTTCAGGGTTTACCCGAATTCTCAAGCAAGGGATTCCCTTTGTTTGGGATGAGATTTCCTAAAAGTCTTTCGATGATCTTAAAGTTGTCCTAATAAATTCTCCTTTACTACATCCCCTACATTATCATCGCGATTACTTCCTTTATCTAGCTGCAGCCTCTAGTACCATTTCTATGGTGTTGGTCCAAGATGATGACGAAGGCAATGAACATGTTATTTACTACCTCAGTCACAGTCTCCTTGACATTGAAACATGTTATTCTCATGTCGAGAAGTTGGCTTTGGATTCCGTACAAGCTGTTCATTGCTTTCGGCAATACATTTTCTTACGCACTACCACTGTGATTTTTGAATGCAACCCCATGACCTATATCCTGACTCGTCAGTTGCTGTGGGGCAAGTATTCTAAATGGATTTTCATCCTTCAAGAATTCGGTTTGGTGTTTACTACCACCAAATCTATGAAATAACTGGTTTTTGCTGAGTTGATTTGCTCCCTTCCTTCTAAGTTTTTTTCCTATTGGTGCCAATGAGAAGCTCACAGACAAGACCCTTTTCTTGATTAGCACCCTCAACCCCTGGTACAATGATACCATCGTGTATCTCCAAACGTCCACGTTTTGGTCTGTGTTGACTAAGGATGATCACCGACACATTCGACATCAATCCCAACCCTACTGTATTATTGGAAATACTTTATGTTGTACCTGTTTCCTATAGACAGCCCTTGGCTCCAAAAACTATGCCGGGAAACCAACTCAACAAACCTTTAGGTTCAAGTTGGCCCTTGAACCATAAGGGGATCCCTCAGTAGTTACGAGGCTTTATTTAATGTTGTTCACCTATCACTAAACAAAAGCCTTTGAAACACAATGGCTAGATTTATGGTTTTAATTGGGGGTGGTAGATGATCAATGACAATTCCTATTTATGATTTAAAGGCTCTCTCATAGGGTTCCCTTTGAAAGTTTCAGCTTCCAGCTTGATAGAACAACTTGATTTGTATAAGAATTTGACCAAATAATGTAAGGAGATTCCTAATAATTGTGTAGCTAGACTGATTACTTAACAACTAGGAATATTTGGATGCCCAACAAAATAGATTTAAAAGGAAACAGAAGGCTAGACTGAAACCAATTCTAAGAGGAGCTATTTTAGACAAATAGTCTAATCAATTAATCTCTTTTAATGGTTGTCAAAAAGCTCAAATCAAAACCAGTTAAAGAGGAGTTATGATGAACAAACAATCCAATAAACAAATATCTTTATAAAGATAATGATTTTGCAGACCTTCCTATAAACTCTTTTATCATGTGTAGAAATAAGATATGAAAAACTGGAAAAACATATTCGAAGCACAAAATTCTATCAAAATTAGAGCTGTAAGGCTGTCATTAGAAATACTACAACAAAAGATTTATTACAGAGTCAAGAGTCTTGGCATCAAAATCCCAGGCCTTTCTTATTACAATTCATCAAATATATATAAAAATACAAATTGATAAACTGTTATAAACTTTCAGGAATAAAATCCTGAACTGTATACTAAAAATAAATAATATCTCTTAATTAGTTGCTGGAAATCTAGAACTATTGCAAGTATCTTGCCTTGAAGTCTGGAGTTGGTTCACTAGTGTTGATATTCTTCCTTCATTTGTTGAACTGCTTGAGTCAATTTTCCCACCTAAACATCAGTTGTCGCACAACACTTATTCTTTTTCCTTTTGGCATTTTCACAGGACATAAGGCCAATGTCTTGCTATACTTTGATGTTGCACCTGCAATGTCTCCCTGTTGTTTCTTTAGGTTTCTTTTAAACGCATTCATTTAAGATGATAGCTTGAAACATAAAATACTTTCAGCGGAATCATTTCAATGCTTCTAGGAGTGCCCAAACCTTAGATTTTGTGGTTACGTTCCTTTAAATAACAACAATTTTATCACTCTTGTTTCCGAGAGGATTTCATGTGCCATGTTCCTTTAATGTATTTGAGGAAAATCTTTTTTGCATTATAAAAATTACAATTTTTGTATCTTCCTTTCGTTCAAAAGCTTCTCATGCTCCAGATTTAGCATGTTATTTCTCCATGGTTCCATGGTTATTCACTTTGGTGTGATGAAAGTGAAACCTTATAATTTTTTGCTAATCTTTCTTCTGGAAATACTATGTAGAATGTAAGAAGTTCAAATTGAGAGAAACATGATTTCCAACTATGGCACTTTGCAGTTCTGAAAATTTGGAACCTAAGAACAGAAGATTACATCAAAATAACCCCATATTTTTCTGATAACCTTATTCAAAAGTTGTCTTCACAGTAAGGTGCAGAGGAAAATCTAATCTTACATTATTTTGATGATCAATATGTTGTGTTAAATTAGATTATTGATCTGCCATTATCATATTGTATGGTTTTGATGCAATAGGGATGTATTGTGACATATACCTGTATGGAATTCATTTAAATGGATTTATGAGGAAATATGGGTGTGTTCCCTCAAGATAACCTTCGAAATATCCGTAACTTTTCAGAACCTAGAAAATAATTCCTACAATGCACTTAATTAACATGATTATGCACAAAACCCACGTTCCGGATTTTTGAAATTTGCCATTGTTTGTCCAGAATCTGTAGTCGAATTTCATTGTTTGAAAACCCTGCAAACATTTAAGGAAATATGGGTGTGTACCCTTCAGAGAACCTTTTGAATATCCCTAATGGTTTAGAATCTAGAAAAAATTCCGAAGATACACTTAATTAACATGATTCTGCACAAAACCCATGTTCCAGATTTTTGAAAATTTCTATCGTTTGTCCAAAATCTATAGTTGAATTTCACTGTTTGGAAACCCTGCAAAAATTTTAAATGAGATGCAAATAAAAGCTTTCTTTGACCATTGGATCCCCTTCTTTACCTTGTGCTAACAAATTCTTAATCCATTTTCCACTAAAGACTTCGATTTATGTTGCAAAGTTTTATGTTTCAAATGGTGAGTATGAGCCCATAGACTCCTCACAAGAATCAATTTTCCAAAGCGATCTGTTGTTGATGCCGTCGTCATCATAGTAGAAGAAATAACTGTTGGACACAAATTCGGATGATTTTGCTTGATCATCGCTGCAATTCCTACCACATGGGTTGTCATCGTACTGGTACCTAAGACCATTTCCAAGTTCTACTCTGATCAATTGTAGTTCTCACATTTACCAAGTATCCTCCCCTGTAATTTCCTTGTAGACTGCAATTCGAGCTCCAGGTGCCATGCCACTTGTATATCTATAGTTGAAACCATGTACACTTACAGGAACTGTATGGTTTTCAGTGGTAATTGAATTTTGCACCTAACACATAAATCTTGTATGTCTACCAAAGGAGCTATTCCATAGAACCATAACCAAGTGCATAAAAACTGAAACGTTAATAGAGTGTGCATCTTGCAAAAGTATCTTTGCCACCTTAAACCCTTCTTTGCAAATTAACCTCTATGCTATTCCTTGAAACCACTAGTGGATTTTGAAGGGGGTCCATGCTGGTAAATGGTTTTGTTGGGGGGTCCGAAATGCTCCATATGATGTCACGTGCCCAAGAGTTGTTTTACCAAAACAACTAATTTCAGACCCCCCCATCTTTTAAAGCCCGAATGACCCTGGGGTCTGAAATGAATGGAGACCATTCTATTTGCTTTTTGATGATCTCTTCTGTTTAAACATGCTCGAACATTACCTTACGCTTTAACTTTGACTTGGGCAAATATAAA